>PVLD010002685.1:0-159298 GCA_004027595.1 Dinomys branickii | reverse complement strand
AGAATGTCCCTTAAGCTGTCTGCTGAGATTTCCGCTTCTACTCCCTACCCCAAGTCCTGGCCGGGGGGAATAAACAGCTCGCCACCCCAGGATTCTTGCAGATAGGCGACTCAGGTGTTCCTCCCTGGGTGGAGCTCCTTCCCCGCTCACAAAACCCGTTGGGGCGCCTAAGTAGGTCTTCCCACCCGGGAGATCCCGCAGTCCTTGAAGCTGCTTTGATGTCTCTCGCTGGGCTGAGCTTCTTCCCGATTCAGGAAAAACCAGTTAGAGTGCGCACTTAACTCACCCTGTGATCGTGCAGACAGGAGTGCCGTTCAGATGTTTTTCCTTGGATGGAGATTTTCCCCGACTCAGAAATCCCACCGGCCGGTCACTGTTGCTCCAGTTCGCGCAGCGCTGGCTGCGGGGGTGGGGTTCTGAGCGGGATCCCGGAGCGCTGCCTGGTTTGGCGCAGTTTGTCCCAGTAGCGCGTTCTCTGTCGGGTTTAGGAGCTGAAGCCGTTCTTCCCTCCGCACTCGCTCTCTCGGCTGGTCGTCTTCTTCCCAGAAGTCTTTATTTCTGTCTTCATATTGCTATATTTCATTGTTTGGGTGGTAATCCTCTGGGAGGTTCTCTCTCTGCTGCCTACCTGGTCGCCATCTTCCCGGAAGTAGTGCCTGTTCATTCTTCATAACTCCTGTTTCCCATCAATATTGACTATGTGGAAAGTGAAGTCATGTTGTACTTTTAGATGACATTACCTACCCTTTCTTCAGCTGCTCAGGTTGCCAGCTACCCTGCCCCACTGTGCAGCCCCATTTTATCTGCAACACTGGGAAAGAAGCAGTAAGAGAACAGAAGAGAGCAGTAGGGACTCTGAAAAAATGTAAGTCATATGTGCAGTATAGAGACTTGAGGCATTTTAATATTACAAGACTTGTTGACATTATCAACCTGGAGTTTGTGGGCCATTCCCAGGAGTGCACTTTGGATTACAGAAGGATGTACTCCGTTTCTTCCAGTAATATTATTCTGAAGGCAAGAATTCCCAGCTCCAGGAGAAGCCAGCAGTGGAAACACTTTAGAGGCAGCTGCTTCTTTCAGTATTCCTTAAATCCCTTAGGTTAGTGGAAAGATTGTCTGGAATGTGTGTATGGGTTGGGGTGTGCCCCCAGTGGAATTTAAATAATAGATTCATGGAACATAAAGAGTAAAATTATAAAATTATAGAGTCTTACAGCTGCAAGTAATTTTAATCTTTCCATTCTTTTCTATGTCTTAAAGAGCTTCCGTGAATCTCTTTCTCTTCCTTGTCTCCTCATCTTCCCAAAGCAAAGAAATAACAGCAGGAAATCTATCACTCAAAAAGGTATTACTGGCACATATGGTTATTGGGCATGCTGCCTTGGTAAACACAGACAGAGTTCCCAGAGGAAATAATCTTTCAGAAAGTCACCCATCCTACTGTCTTGTCTGGGTACAAAATGTAGGAAGCCTACTGTATGAATGTACTACAGGCCCAACCTCTCCCCATCTAGGTGAATCACTGTAATTGTGGATGCATTGTGTCAACTTGAGAAGTTCAGAAGTTTAACTAAACGACTCAGCAGGGGTCAGGGTCCTCACTTGGTAAACATCCTCCTCCTGGGCAAGAGGAGGGCACAGAGATGGTGTGAGCGCTACACCTGCCCTAAGGGGTAGTAGCCTTCTTACAATATAAGGGAGAAAAAGAGACTTGCTTTCCCCATGTCTTGGTTACTTTTCTCTCATTGCTGAGACAAAATACCCAGCACCCAAAATGAAGAAAGGAAAGGTTTTTTTAGCTTACAGTTTGTGGAGGTTTTAGGCCATACTTGGCTGGCTCAGAGGCAGAGTGGCACATGGCAGAGGGGAAATATTCATGAGGGCCGAACACAGCAAACCACAAAAGCAAAAGGGAGGAATGGCTGCAAGCAGCCTCTTTCTACCTCCCTTACATTGTAAAAAGGCTACCCCCACCCAGGGGGTGTGTAGCACTTACATAATGTCCATGCCCTCCTCTCCCACAGGCTCAGGATGTGTACAAAGTAAGCACCCTGGCTTCCTGCTGAGTCACTCAGCCAAATCTCTAGACTCCCCAAGTTGACACAATGTATCAACCATAACACCTCGCCTTTTGCTCTTGTTCCTTTTGCTGTCTTCTGACGCCTGTTTTTGTCCCTGTACCATACCACCCTGCCTTGGATCCAGCAGGTTACTGCTTGCAGAAACTGAGCTACATAAACCTTTTCTTCTTTAACTTTGGGTGTTGGGTATTTTGTCTCAGCAATGAGAGAAAAGTAACCAACACATCATCACCCCCATGGGCTGGAGATTAGCATTGGTGACTCCAGTGTAGGGTCCTGTGACCACATCTGCCCACTGCACGTTTACTGTGGAAGCTGTGGGTGGAATGCCTTTAGTGACCATCTGTCTGCACAAACAGATGGAATCCAGCGTGCACAGCTACTGAAATGGGAGTGCCAGTCAACTTGGGTGAGTTACAGTACATTTAGAATCACAAGATACAAAAGGAAGTGGTCTCTCACCACTGGTGACTTATGCCTATTTTGTAACCTTTAGAGATCTTTTGAGAAACTGATGTGCAAGAACTCCAGAATGATCTCCAGAATGCTGCAGGCTATGCTGTTGCAGGGTGTGTCTTGTGTGCTTACGTTGAGGACTTGAATATTCTGGCATGGGTGACTTTCTACTTAAAAAATTACTCTGTCCTTCCTAGAACCTGTGGTGAGCAGTGGTGGGATTTACCTGCCACAGGACGTTGGCAGTGAAATGGGGAGAGATCAGCACTGGAAACTGGCCTGGTGGTTCGTAGAGAGTGGAGGGGTCTCACAGTTGAAGAGCTGCAAGTTTCCAAGGCCGAGGAGTGACTGAACAGCTCCTTGAGTGAATCCAAATTCTTCTAAAATTTAATGTGGGAGAGGAAAAGATAATTCAGGCCCCAAAGCTTTGGATGAAAGACCAAATATTTCTCTAATGAGAAAGTGGACAGGCTCTAAAGCTGGGTGTACAAGTCCTATAAATCAAAACAGAATTTCTAAGTGGGAGAATATGAAGCCTCATCATCAGGCATTCATCCAGAACAGAGATTCTCAGGCATTTTGTTTGTTTTCAGGACTCCTTTTGACCCTGATTTTTTTTTTTTTTTTGTCTTTTTTTGAGACAGAGTCTCACTATATAATTCAGGCTGGTCTTGAACTCATTTTGTAGTCCAGGCTACCCTAAAACTTGCAATGATCCTCCTGCTTCAGCCTCAAGTGCTGAGATTACAGGCATGTGCCACTAAGCCCGGGGTCGTCCTGAAAAATTATTGAGAACCCAAATTAACTTCTGTTTGTTTGAATTACATCAGTCAGGTTTTACAGTGCTATCATGTGGATGTAGCTTGTCCCTGAAAGTTTCATATATTGGAGGCTTGATTCTCAGTGTGGTGGTGTGAGCGGTAATAGAGATTTAAGTGGTGGGGTCTGGTGGGAAATCCTTAGGTCTTTAGGGGTGGTACCCTCAGAAGAGATTCTTGGACCCCACTCACCTTCTCTCTGATTTCCTGGTTTGGGAGGTGACCCTCTCTCACGTGTGCTCTGAGTGTTGGGATCCATCATGAGGTAATGTGGACTAAAGGGCTTTCAGAATTGTGAGCTAAAGATGCCTTATTTTTTGTACAAAATTAGCCTGCCTCAGGTGTTTTTATTATAGTAAAGGAAAACTAACATACTGTACTGGAAATAAAAACTGAGGATGTTAAAAGTTTTTACTAGTTTATTTAAAATTATACTGACAAATCCATTATCAGTTAACATGCATATGAAAAAGAGCTTGTTTTCCAAAATAATTGAGCAAATACTTAAACTTTCCTGTAGATTTTTTAGCAAATCTCTGTAACACCTGTGAAATCTGTCAGTTAGAGAAATGGCTTCTATTAGAAGACAATTGTATTCTCATGTCTAATTTTGCATTCAGTCTATTATCATCTAACCTCTGAAGGTACCAATGCACACCTGAGAAAATTGAGTGCTATGACACGATTTAAGTGTGTCTCTAAAAGCTTTATCTGTGGGAAGGTTGATCCCCAGTCTGGGAGTGCTGAAGTGATAGAACCTTTAAGAGGGGCTCAGTGGAAGGTGATTAGATCCTAGAGGCTCTGTCCTTGGAAGGAATTAATGCTGGTTTCAAGGCATGAGTTAGTCCTTGCAAGAGTAGGTTGTTATAAAGTGAGTCCACCCTATATCCCATGTATTGGGCTTCTACACACAACCTATTTCTTTTGTGCTTTTCTGAAGAAGAGAGAGAGAGGCGGGGGGGGATTGCTTCTTTGTCTTTTAGAAAACTCGGGTGGAAGCTTTCAGTGACAGAAGTAATTACTGCTCTCTGTCCAGTTCTCATCTTCTTTATGGGCTCAGAGTACAACCCTTGCATCCCTTTGAGGGAGGTCCATGTAAGACTTTCTGGACAATAGTTGTGAGCAGGTGGGATATATGTTGTCATTTCCAGTATGAGGTAGTCTATAATTCTCTTTTCTTGATACAGCTAAAGACCCTGAAAACCACTTGAAAAAATAACAGTGACATAAGTTGTTGAAGCCTCCATTTGCTGCGAGTAACTAGGGGCAGCAGGACCTTTTAAAAACTTGAGTTGGACATAAAATATGATCTAGAAATGAACTTTTTTGCTGTGTTGTGCTGCTAGGATTTTGTGGTTAATTTATTATTGTGGCATAATCTGACTTATCCTAACCAATAAAAAATTATATCCTCAGTTCTGCTTTAGATTTTTTTCTTTTCTATATATCTTAGAGTACCATATCAATCTTTCTACTCTTTGCCTCCATAGTATTCTACTTTATGGATATAAAATAATTTATTCAAGTAGCCTAGTCTTTTTCTGCATAAAGCACCCAGCAGTCTTCTCAAATGTGTATGTAGTGCAAACAATTTTTGTATGGAAAAACTCAAAATTTCCTCTGAATAACTTTCTTAGATGACACCAACTTAACCAGCAGATGAGGTTGGGGAAACTTCCAAAAAATAATAGACCAGTTATTATTCATTCAAGGAAAATGGTGCTGGAGCTTTTGACAATGCATCAATGGCTTTCTAACCTTTGAAAATATGATGAAAAAGATTTTAAAAATTTTAACCTTGATAACTTAATGGATCAAACTCAAGTTCTTTCCATTTTTGACACTGCCATTTTCAACAGATCAGTGTTATCATCAGTGCTCAGTTCCATTAATCATTCCAGACTCAGCATCTGATGGAAGATAAAGAAAACTTTCTTCCCTTGTGTCTCTTTTTATTCACTAGCAACCCTTCCCCGGAAGGCTCCCAGCAGCCTTCTCGTAGGAAAAATTGAACATAACTAGGTCCCTTGCCCCAGCTGAAGCGAACCTTCAGCAAGGAGGAGGGGGTTTCTCTGATGGGCCTCCCTGGTCTGCACACAAGCTGGAGCCACTCAGGGAGGAGTGAGCGGGCACTTGGATAGGATTTGAGTTTGGCCTTTGAGAAAGGAGGGTGTGGGGCACTGACAAACACAGGTGTCTGCTGCATGCAAGTTTGTTAAGCATTATTTGCTTTACCTACAAAGTGGAGCGATAATAATATTAATAATAATAACATTTATCATGATGGTTGCTCTAAGGATTAAACACAACAGCACATGGAAGGCAGCTGACACGGTGACCTTGGCTGTCACCAATGTTACCATTGCTGTTAGGCTTCTGGAGAGGAATCCGATTACTCTTGGCAAACAACTCTCCAAACCTGGTTTCTAAAATCTTTAAATACCCGAACCACACATACAGATGGACAGAAAACCCCACAGCACACCCAGCAGGTAGAATAACCTCTCTTTTCTGTCGATTATATCCCATAGGTAATACTTACTCCTTTCTTTTAACCTTGAATCTTGTGTGTGATGAGACTGTCCTGGCTCGTATAAATCTGAGAAAGAGATTTGGGCAAGTTGTCTTTTGTTCTCCTTTCCAAAATAGTGCTACACTACATATGTATTGTCTGGGAAGACTTTCAGGATATTTGATACCGAGAAAGATTAAATAATCTAAGTGAACTTTTTATATGTTTGTGTACCGTACGGTATTGTTTTACATGTAGTTTTTTCTGATCTTACCAGCAAGAATGTGTCCATATATTCTTTTCGTTTATTTATTCAACATATATTCTATTTCCTGTCATTTCGTGTCACAGACAAGGAAACCGAGGAGCTGAGTAATATGTTCAGAGACATCTCTGGTGTTTATGCTCAGGTCTATTTGTCTTCATTGCATGCAAACCATTTGTAACTTCCTCTCTTGCAATCTTCCTCAGTGTTCAATTTCATGAGGCGTTGCCAATCAAACGTGGGGGAGGCCAGGAGTAGTTGCTGCGTGTCGTCACGTGCTTTGAGGGTTGAAGGGCAGCACAGTTTGTGCAGACGGCCCCCTCTGATTGCCCACTGCCTTGGAATTGGGGGTTAGTTCTGCTGGGCTCCAGCAGGTGGCAGACTTGTATCAGTCAGGGCTTGCAAAGAAGCTAAGGGAGGAGAACCACCCCTGAGGGAACTGCGGGATCATCCCTCACCACCTTTTGCTCCCACTCTGTGGAGGTGGCAGCCGGCCTTTTATCAGGTACCCTCAAGCAAGAAGTAAGAGATGAAATACGCTACATGTGAACTGACTTTTTAGTTTTGAAAAGTGCTCCTGGGTATTTTTTACAGATTCACCCCAACTACAAATGTTGAAACATTTAGAAAAGGTATTACTGGTACATGTGATTATCAGTGACATTCCATTTATCCGTGTAATCATGGCGAACTCCACAGAGCAGAGAGTACAGGTTATTTATCTTTGTGCACTCGGCATCCAGCACGGTGCTTGCTGTGTGGAACTGCTCAATTGATATTTGCAAAATGTTTTAGTGAATAATGTAAAGTCACATGACCTGAATTTGAGCTTTGATGAGCTCATTTCCCATTTTCAAAGCTTCTAATAAGTCCTTTGTGGGGGCGGGGGTATCTCAGTCTTATAGCATGTGCTGGGCATACGTGAGGCCTGGAGTTCAGTCCTCAACTTCCCCCATCCCCAAGTCATTGATTTTTTCTCTGAGCCCCTCTTGCCTCGTCTATAACGTGATGGTGAGGATGATTACTAAGCTCACTTGTGAAGGTAAAAGGTATGAGAAGGACCTGATGTAGTATTTTTTAGAGATGACCAGGTCAAAGTACAGTAAAGTCTACTATGTCCTGATAGGGAATCTACTGAGAAATTCCTGGGTGTGGAATTTAGCCAGGCCCTATGGGTGACTCTTCATCTGTGATTGGTATTTCCGGCTCACAGCTCAGATACATATGTTGTCACCTTACATGGAGAATTCTTGAAATAATCTACTTACCATCTGTCCTAGCTCAAAGATGAAGTCACTTTCTTGGACACCAATCTCTGAAGGTGTTTTTTGGGAAGGCCGGTCTATAACTTGACTTCAATCTGCTTTTCTCTCCTGACTTCTGTCATACCCAGACTCCTGTCCATTTGTACAGGGTCTGCAGCAGGCTGCAGGTTTGATCCTGGGACTTGGATGCCCTGTCTATGTTCAGCCCCAGCTGTGTGTGCTTTCACTGTGTCCTGACCTGCAAGGTATCCTCCTCTGTCTCTGCCTGAACCACATCCCAATCCAGGGTCCCTCTCTGTGAAGGCTGCCCTCAGCCATGCAGAAGGTCCCCCTGTGAACTCCCTGTCCTTTTAGGAAGCTGCATAGATAACTGGGTATTTAGGGGAGGTCTTGGTGTCAGACAGTCTGGAATCAAATCCTGGCAAGTTAATTAAACTTTGTGTGAATTTTCTTTCAGTAATAATAGTTTTAACTTCATGAAGTTGTCGTGGGTGTGTAAGGTATATAAGGCATACAAAGAACTTAGCAGGACGCCTTGCAATAGCATAAGCACTCAGTACTCAGTAGCTGTTCTCATTATTGTCATTAAAGAGAGCACTTGATGATTTTTATTGCTTGTCTTGGATTCTGCCTCATCTTTCTAGCTGGACAGTCAATTTCTTGTATTCACGGGCCCTACTTTTAGTTCTTTGTAGGCCTTGTGTTATGTGGTATGCAATTCCCTGAATGTGACGCGTACACAAACAGTTTTCACTGCCTGATCGGTCGTACCTAATATTCAAAAGTAAACCTGATCCTCAAGATAACTTTTAGCAAAGTCATATAGACAGTGGTGGAGGATGTCACTGTCACACGGTGAGAAACTGTAAAGTTTTCTAGTCACAGACAGTGAGCCGTTCAAATTCACAGAATAGTCTGTATAACTGTAATACACATTTTCTTCAGACAAAGAGTTTATTTTCTACAACTTGAGTATTATCTGTAGGATCAGGAAGATAAAGAGGAGAAAAACACGACAAGTGATAAAATGATATTGATGCAGAATAGGGCATTTGTAAGGCTTATCATTCATGGGAATAGAATAAGCTGGAATAGGTCCTGCTTGCCCGGCTTTCTCCCATTCCTCTGCCCAGCTCTGGCGTTTCATGATGTCAGGATGAGTAATGGCCCAGGGCCAGAATTTCTACTGCCTTTCTCCTTCAGGTTTCAGGATTGTAAAAAAGAGCACTAAATGGTTCTCTCTCTCCCTACCAGGGGTGGATGTGGCTGCAAAGCTCTTCTCGGCCCCTAATAAAGATGATTGTACCTGTGGCCGCAGGAGAGGGTGCTCTGTTTCCCACGTGCTTTATGTGTGCGCTGAGAAACACAAGGGTCAAATGTCACTTCTCTAGAGAGGGAGGGCGTCTTTCAGCACAGCAAAGCAGCCTGATCCCACACTGTGTGCAGTGCCCTGGGGTCCCCCTGCTGGCCGTGAGGAAGGAGAACAGAAAACAGTTTTGAGAAGGATCCCTGAATTTAGTATCTGAAAGTGCTGCCTAGAGACAGGCAAGCAGATACTCACTGAGGAAAGGGCGGTCAGTTTCAGGTTGTGACATAACAGAGCAAGAGATCGTAAAGAAGGATAGACTTGATCGTCTGCTGAAAAATGGGCCCACTTTAAGTCCACAGTGTTAAGTGAAATACATCAGATACACAAGTTTAAATATCACATGATTTCTCTTATATAAGAAAGCCAAACTATAAAAGATAGATAATAAGAAACAGGGAGACAGATATTTTACAAAAAGAAAAAGAACCAAAGACAGTGGAAATGGAGAGAACAGGATGGAAGAAGAATCAAGAGGCATTATGTACATGGCCCATATCCTCACCATGCTCGTAAGCATGTGGTACTGCGTCCATGGACTAATACAAAGAAAAAGAAAAAGAAAGAAGAGAGAAGACCAACAGCAATAGCAATACAAATATCCTTTTAGAGAGAGGATTAGCAGTTGGATTCAGCTCTCAATCTGAAATTGAAATTAATTTAATGTTGGGATCTAAATACAGTGTATGTACACACACACACACACTGTTGGGGGAATATCTGCGGCATAAAACTATTGTTTTGTTTTAAAGCTGGGTCAGAAGTTAGTAGGGATTGCTAAATAAGCCAAAGCAAAGCCACCAGGAGGTCTGCTCCTCACCCAACACTGCCTTGCCCCAGCTTGCTTTAGTTCTGTCTGATGCATGACTCAGTTTACCAAGGTGCCATGGTGAGACAGGGCATAGAAATGCTAGAAGTAATGTAGGGGGTCAGAAATGTGGGGATGCTCAGTAGACGAGTACCCTGATCACTGGCCCAGGTTCCATCAACTGCGCTGGCGTCCTATGGAGATTGAAGGCTCGGCCTGTGTCTGTTTTGTTGCTGTGGTTGGTGCTTCTCCTGTACTGCAGGGACTGTAAGAGAGTGTGTGCTACAACTGACAACACAGATTAGGCAGTGGAAGGACTTCTTACAAACACAGAAGCAGGATGCTTGTCGCCAAGAGGTCCAGAAAATGAGGAATGAAAACCAACAATACATGTAACAATGCTAGACCTTCTCTTGGCTCATTTTTTAATCATATGAAAACTAAAATGAACACCATACGCTATATAATGACAGCAAGATATCTACCACCCAGCGAAGAAATACTGGAGAAAAAGCAAAGATGGCAACCAGTGAAACATTCTGACGACACAGCAAAGGAAGCGGTCAGGGTAGTTAAGGAAAGGACGTGCTTACTGAGTCCTGGCTGTTCTAGAGATGTAGTACCGCTAGCGGCCAGTGAGGGTCAGAGGTGCTCCGCATCTCGAAGAGACCAGGCCAAACCTTGGGTTGGCACCTTCAATCCCAAAGTAGAAAACCAGCCAGAACGCCCCAGTTTTCTCCAGGTAAAGAAGAATTTTGCAAGCAGAGGAGTGGCCGATCACATGTACTTTGCCATAAAGGCCCATTTAGACTTCAAAACAGTGTGCTTATTTCATACTGCCCTTCACTTGTACACTTCTAACCCATTTGTTTCCGGATAGACATCCCTTTATAGATTAAAAAAAACACGTGCTTGCACTCCAGGCCAAATCTCTAAATTCTACCACCTTCCAATACTGCCACGCTGAGGAGCAAGCCTTTAATACCTGGGCCTTGGGAGACATTCCGTACACAGCCAGAGCACTCCCAAGACGGCTGGGAAACGCCCATGAAGCACAACAGTGGTTCCATCTAACACACCTTCCATGCTCAGGCCAGCGTGTACCTAGAGCAGAGAGAAGTGAGTGCATCAGGTGGCCTGGAGGATCGCCCAGTGCAAGCCATTCCAGAAACTACAGCTCGCACTTCCACACACATGCCTTTTCTATCAAGGGCAAGCAAAACACTAAGTAAAATTTTCCTAAACACTTTTAAATTCTTGCATTGTAAGGCTAAGTGGCTCATGAGGCGGTTCACTCTCTTGCCCATTCTAGTTTTGAACCTTGGGAAAAACATGATTCTTAGATCAGTTTTTATTGTTTCTGTAAAGCAAAAATCCAGACAAAAATACTAGCCACGTTCTCTTTTGCGTCAGACCAGGAATTATGGAACAATGTGTTCTTGCTCATGTCACATAATGGTTGTGCAAGTGATGAATTTAAACCTATAAAGTTAGCTTTTCTTAGAGAAAACACTGTTTTGCAGACACTCTTATTCTAGTTAATCCTGTAAATTTGCTGGAAAGCAGCACTCAGAGTCTTCTGTGTCATCGTGTTTGTAGCATTTTCTGCAGAGGACACAAGTGTCCAAGCTGTTACAGAACAATCTATGTTTTTATCTTTGTAATTATAGACTCTAAAATAAATTATTGGCCTGGTGGGATTCTGGCCCCTTAAGGAAGGTGGTCAAATTAGGGTGACAACTCACTGGGCTTGGAAGACAGATGTGGACAGGAGCTTGGAGGACATAAATCAGTGTCATGGGGTGGTGTGAGCTGGGTTTCTCATTGTTAGAGAAGAGAATAAGGACATAGAAAAGCAAAAACCTAGTGTGAACCTGGTAGTGTAGGGTTAAACTAGAAGTTTGGATGTAAATGTAGAGTTTTCAGTATATAGAGTCAGAGATAGAAATAAAATAGCGTACCTGTAGGCATACACATTGTACCTTCATATCCATGCACACCAACACATACAATTCCATGTACTGAATTAGATAATGGGAATGATTACTGTCTTAGCGCCTTCTCTCTTGTTGCTGGGACAAAACACCCAGTGAAAATGAAAGGAGTTAACTTATTTAGTTCACAGTTGGCAGAGGTTTCAGGCCATAACCAGTTGGCTCTAAGGCCAGGTGGCACAAGGCAGAGGGTTACCATTCATGGAGGCAAAGACAGCAAAAGCAATCAGACAGGGCGAGAGAGGGGATAAACCTCCTTCCATCCTGTATGTTGTATGCAGTCTACCTGCCCTAGATCAGGTGTAACCCTCACACCTCCAATCCCACCACTTGACAGTGTACCAATCACAAGCTCTAGACTCAGCTCTCTCCAAAAAGCCTGCCCCCTTCATGACCACATGAGTTTTGAGGGGACATCCAGACACAAGCCATAACAGTTACATAGCACTGTCACTATTCTAATACCTGCTGAATTGTGCACTTTAAAATAGTGTTTTTAAAACAAGGTAGATATAAATGATATGCACTAATAAAAATTGTGAAAAAAATCTTTAAAATCAGAGAAAGAAATACAGCAAGGTATGGAAGACGTTATCCAGGTTCATGATAGATATAGGGAACCCACTACAAAGGCATTTTATAGTCAGGAGAGAGCTTTGCTCAGCTCTGAATATAACATGGGGAAATGGGAGTTTATAGTCAAACAGTGGAGGGACGTCAGTGGATGAAATTTACTATGAGGAGAAATATCAGAGGCAAAGGGAATTTCGGATAAGTAAAATGGTACATGTTATGCTATGTGAACTTGTCTTTGAAAAAAATTATTTTAGCGAAAGCAGAAGTTGCCAACACTATGGTTGGGGAGATAAAAGTCAAGGGACAGAGTTAGCAGGACCAAGATGCTGGCAGGAGGCCTAGGGGCTGAGCTCAGCGCTCTGACAAGGGACACCTGGGTTTGCTGGGCCTTCTGAGGGGCACCAGAGGCTGGTTTTCTGTCTGCTGAGATCTGGAGCCAACCGCTGCAGCACAGGGTACTGCCCCTGCGTAGACATTCCCAGGAAGCGCTGTGAACAGGAAGGAGCCCCCTGCCCCTCCCCCAGCATTCCAGGGCGCCTTCTGTCAGCGCCTCGCAGGGAGATCAGCAAAACCCTGCCATGGCCAATGATTCAGCCTGTCAACAGGCAGGGGTTCGCAAGGTAGATTCGGCTGAGCATGGTGGTGCACACCCATAACTCCACACTCTGGAGGCTGAGGCTGGAGGGTAACTGTGAATTCAAGGCCAGCCTGGGCTGCATAGTGCACTCAAGGCCACTCTGAACTATATAGCAAGACTCTGTCTCAAAAAACCAAACTCAAAACCAAAACCAAAAGCAACCAAAAAAGTGGATTTGGAGCTATGAGAGTCAGTAAATTACTGACACACAGGAAACCTGCGAATAATAAACGGCTTACACTTGGGGAGGGGCAATTCTAATTCTTCCCTCATATAATTTTATTCTTCTTGAGAGAGTGATTTGTTGTATCTTAAATTTAATGTTGCTTAGTTCTGGAAAAAATTATATAAAAAATTTGATAAATCAGAAGCAAAAGTCCTGTCATCTCTTTTATATATGGAAAATGTCTTCCTCTCTATACCTCTCCCAACTACTAGGCTTTTAGTATAAAGGAGGAAGTCTGCACCCTTCTCCGCATCCACTGTATCCCCTGTGCCTTTTCTCGCACAGCTGTCTGTCCTGACGGAAGTCTGCTGCCGGCCGAAACTTTCTTTTCATCTTGAGGCCCTTTCTGCCCATATCAGTCCATAGTGAACTTTTCTCTAGATTCTGAATCTGTGTGTGGGAAATTTTCTGAGCTGTGCTCGGACACTTACTATCTTGAGTTAGTGATTAAGGTTTTATGTATGTGTATTTCATCTCCACCTCCTACAGCTGTGTTTTCTCACATGCCGAGGAGAGTGTGAAGTCACCATTCTGTTCAACTTCTATGAGATCAACCAGGTTGAGTGAGATCGGGTGGTGCTTGTTCTACTTTGACTTGTTTCACTTAACACAGTAATGTCCACTTCTGTCCGTGTTGTCACAGGTGATAGGGTCTCTTTCTAACAGCTGAATAGTATTCTAGGGTGATATGTACTGCTTCTTCTTTATCCATTTATCGGTTGTTGGACACTCAGTTTGTTTTCATTTTTTTAAACTATTGCAATAAACACAGAAGTGCAGCTGCCTCTTGGACATACTGATTTCATTTTTCAAAAAGTATACACCCAGTAGTAGGATTGGTGGATTATAAAACAGTTCCATGTTAAAAAGGTCTGATGAACCTTCATACTGGTTTCCGTAGCGGCTGCGGCAACTCACATTCTCCCTGGAGTGTGCAAGCGCTCTCTTCTCTCCCTGTCTCTGTTGGTGCTTGTTATCTTCTTTCCCTCTGAGGTCTGTTGTCCCTACTGGAGTTAATGAGGTCTCACTGTGGTTTGCGTTCACACTTCCCTGTTGTTCACTAGCGTCGAACGCTACTCCCTCCCCAGATAGTTTTTGGCCACTTGTGTATCTTCTTTTGAGAAATACCTATTGAGGTCTTGTACTTCCTATCTTTTGATCAGGCTGTGTGTGTGTGTGTGTGTGTGTGTGTGTGTGTGACTTCCATACATATTCTGGATATTAATCCATTGTCAGAAGGATAGTTTGCAAATATTTTCTTTTTTGGCTTTTTAAAAATCTTTGGTTTGGTACATGCGTAAGCAGAGTATTGTATCACTGGTGTAGGAACCTGAAAGTGTGAATATAAATTAGGACGTATGATAAACAGTGTGAAATGAAAGGAAACTGCTCCAAAGTAGGGAGCAGCTGGGATGGGGGAGGAAGAAAAGGAAGAAGGGGATAATTATGGATGTGTATGTATGTGCAGGATGGCTAACATAGTTGTACGACTGACTTATGTCACTTTACCATAAGGAACAGTTAATGATTGGTTGTTTGATCAGTCTTGCATGTCTATATTTGTTTTCCTGAGCACACACTTCGAAGTTATCAATATGTAATACAACCACCATTCTTAATTCCCTGTCACCCCGTCTGCAATTCAGTTTTGATTCTACTATTCTGGTGCTACTTTGTAAGTGCTCTCTGTTTGTTAATATGTTTTTGTTTTTTTACTTTTTAACATAAAAAATAATGTCTGATTCCATTGACTGTGATGTGCTGATTAATGCTATTGCAGCACCTTTCACATCACGCAGTAGGACTTCTCTCTCCATTGGCATCAACTATCATTTCCAACTCCTCGTGTTTTGATTTGAATGATTACTTTTTCTCAGTGCTCAAACTGTAGGATTATGAACCTGCATGTTTTCAGGAGAACAAGCAGGTACTACAAAAATGAACGAGGCACTAGGGAATGATGGAGACTGAGGCAAGCTGAAATGTCCATGCTCCATCAAAATATCAAAATCTGTAAAAGACACTGCATGGGGGCCAGGGATGTAGCTCATTGGCATAGCGCCTGCCTGGCAAGCAGAAGGTCCTGAGTTTGATTCCTGGTACCAACCCCCACCCCAAACAAGCAAACAAAAAACACTGTGTGGGTAAAACAAAAGCTCCTTAGGCCAAATGTGGCCACTGGTTGCCTGTTTTGAAACTTTAGAAGTCCAGGTTGAAGAACTAGAAAAATGTGGTCATTTCCATACTTACTTTAGAATTTTTTTTTTTTTTTTTTTGGTCTTTTTGAGACAGGCTCTCATATGCAGTTCAAGCTGGTCTTGAACTCACTTTGTAACCCAGGCTGGCCTCAAACTCACAACAATCCTCCTGCCTCCACCTCCCAAGTGCTTGGATTACAGGTGTGCACCACCATGCCTGGCTTCCATACTTACTTTAAAAGTTGTTACTGATTATACTTCCAAGCCTGTGATTTTTGATTAAGGGGTGGGTATGAAACAATGTCTAAATCCAGTAGGATCTGGATAAAAAACATTGATCTTTTCAGTTCTCAGTAGAAAGGAAAAATTATGAGTTTCTCTCATCATTTGTTTTGCCTTTAAAAAGATTAAAATCTTGTGAAAATGATACCTCACAAAACATTTTTATGAAATTACTATACTAGGTGCCGCTGAAAATGTAGCAGAGATTTTTACTGATAAAAATATACATTTGCGAGGCTGCTATCCACAGTGTGAGCAACACAGCTCCAGGCTACTGTCCACAGAATGACCATGCACCAACTCCAAGCTGGCTCTATATTTTTGCTTCCCTTTGGCATGGGGCAGCAGAGGTGTGCACTAACTGACCTAATCCTGGGCAAGAACAATGCCAAGGAGAAGAAGTAAGCCCGGTTGGGCAGCAGATCCAGGGGCAAAGTATGGACCTGGCCAGTAGCTTCAGGGTTTCTGCTGCTACCCTCCCTCAGTGACTGGATGAGAGACAACCACAAGAGACCACCAGAGAGAGGGTGTGGGCTAGACACAGACCACATGAGAAGTTTATGCTCAGGCTAGGCAGGACATGGACCCTGCCCTCCACAGGAAAAACCCAGGTGCAGTGAGTGTTGAATCCCTGCCCCACATCATACACCCAGCAGAGACCAGGGCTGACTGCTTCTCCCATCTACCAGTGAGAGCAAGGACACACCTCAGCATGGATGGTTATCAGTGTCTGGAGTGAAGGAGCAGAGGGGCCTCTCAAACCCACTGACCTTACAGCTAGGCAGAGAAACACATGACTGATTGGATTGGAGACTACAGGTCCTTGAGGGAAAAACACATATTCAAAACAAAGGGGAATTTCTTTTTTTTACTTAATTTAAAAAAAAAAGTTAAGTCATTATTTGCTTTCCTTCGCTCAGTATCTTTTGCGGGTTTAGAGTTTCTTTTCTCTCTTTTCTTTTTCTCTTTTATCTTTTCCCCTTTCAACTTTTTCCTCCCTTTTTATGTTTCTTTTATTTCCTCTATTTTTCTGGTTTTATTTTTTTGTATTTTCTTTCCTGTGACTGTTTTCTAATACTATTAATAGGACCCCTCTCTCACTTTCTCTTTCTTCTCATCTTCCATTACTCTTTTCAAACTTTACCTTTTTAATTCTCCAGTTCCTCAACCCTTCTGCCTCTATTAGTACAACTAGTAAGCTGTACGAATCTCTAAATAGCTAGTTAATTTTGTGATATTAGTGTTGAATACTGTTATATTGTTAGTGGAGGGAAACATTTCCCATTTAGTAGATATTTACTGTAGGTCAATATTTGGTTAGCTTTAGAATTTATAGTATAAGTACAGATCTGACTTCCATAGTTAAAGGTGGTAAATTATTGGTTCTTAGAGTTTGTTAATATCCAGTTGGTCTTTGGTGCTATTATTGTTGCTGACCTTATTACTATAGCCAAGGTGACATAGTTGTTGCTATTAGTTGGCTTTCTTGGGATGCAAATAATTGAGTTGCCTGAGTGTCATTAGCAATACCATAATCTATGTCCGGAGAACCAAGTACTGGGCGAAAAATGCTGCAGCCTCCTCTCTCAAATAAACGGGGGCAGTTGGATACTCAGACAGAGTCAAAGGCCAATAGTTAGCCATTCTCAGAGGGCATCACTGAAAAGTGGACCTTAACAAAAGAAGTCTCCATACTAACAACACGCTTTCCACTATAATCATGCTCTAAGTCTCAGCACAACAGACAAACAAACAAAAAAAAGAAACATGAGAAGACAGGATGTGCCTCGAAACACTTTCAATGCCCCCAAAAGTTATCCATGGGGCATCTAAGGGGAGAAAAACAAAAGCCCTACAGATAAAGTATTTGAAAGGATAGCAGAGGAGGTAACAAAGCAGATCACTAAGGTGCTTGGCAAGTTCACAGAATATATAACTAAAAAAGTAATGGGCCCAATAAGCAAAATGATCAGTGATCTACAGAAGACAGGCAAGTGAGGCACATAAAACCTCAAAAAAGAACCTATCCACGACATATCATAATCCATCTGCCAGAAATCCAACACAAGAACAGAATGCTAAAAGCTGTTAGAGAAAAGCAACAAATCATAAAGTTAAATGCACTAGAATTACAGTAGACTTCTCAACACAGACTTTAGGGGCCAGGAGAGCTTGAAGAGAAGTTTTTCAAGCCAACCAAATCAAACCAAACCAAACCAAACCAAACCAAAACAAAACAAAACAAACAAAAATGATTTCCAACCCAAGTTGATATATCCTGCAAAACTATGTTGTAGAACTAAGGAGAAATAATATATTTCCCTGAGAAAAAGCATCTCAAAAAATTCGTGACCACCAAACAATCCAAAAATTTCTCAAGGATATCCTAGAAGGAGAAAATGAAACTCAACAATGACATATCATTCTGTGAATATATGTTAATAATTGTTACCTCTTCCTGTTAAATTGTTCCTTTAATCAATATATAGTGACTTTCTTTGCTTCTTCTGATCAATTTTGGCTTGAAGTTCAATTTGTCTGCAAAGAGGATACTACACCTGATCTGATAGAATGGTTATGCTGGGTTGGGTGAGAAGTTAAGTAGAAAAGAAACAGAATCTGTAATAAGAAAACAATCCAGTGAGAGCAATAGGAAAACAGTCAGTAATGATGGTCAATATAAGTAGTCTCAGTTTCCCAATACAAAAATAGATTGGCAAAATGAATGGAAAAACAAAATGACAGCATGCTATGCACAAAAAGCTCTTTTGAACATCACACAACTCATAGACTAAAAAATCAAAGGACGGAAGACAATATTCCATGTAGGTTGAACCTCACACAACTCAGAATCTCACACTTCGGACCTCATACACAAAGCACTCAGACTAAACACTCAGACTAGAACATCAGAGGATGGAAAACAACACTCCATGTAGCAGGAACCAGAAGAAAGCAGATGTAGCTATCCTATTTTCAGAAAAATTGAACATCAAGCCAAAATTGATCAGAAGAAGCAAAGAAAATGACTATGTATTAAGGGAACAATTAAACAAGGAGTGATAACAGTTATTAACATATATGCACTGAACAATGGCATGTCCAGCTTCATAAAACAAGAGTATAGCACATAAAATTTAAGATAAACATAAACGCAATTATAGTGGGAGACCTCAATGGACAAATTACCAATTGGCAGATCAACTACACAAAAATCAACATAGAAATACCAGAGTTGAACAAGAACTTCAAACAAGTGGACTTGATAGATATCTATAGAGTGTTCCAAGCAACAACATACACATTCTTCTCACTAGTACATGGAACTTTCTCCAAAATAGAACACATACTAGCCAATAAAGCATGCTTAAGTAGAAGTAAAATAATGAAAATTATACCATGAACATTATCAGACAATAGCACAATGAAACTAGAAGTCAGCAGCAAAAAAAAAAAAATTAGAAATTATGCAAGGACATGGAAAAGAAACAATATAGTCTTGACTAATAGGTACAGAAAAAATCAGGGAAGAAATAAGACAGTTCCTAGAACTATACAATAATGCTAGCACAGCATACCAGAATTTATGGGACAAAATGAAAGCAGTCCTAAGAGGGACGTTTACAGTTATGAACACCCGTATCACAAAAACAGAGTAAACTCAAATAGGTAATCTAGCAATGCACCTCAAGGCCCTAGAAAAACAATTCAAAACTTAAAGCTAGCACAATCCAAACTCAAAGCTAGTACAAGGAAGAAAATTATAATGATTAGAGCAGAAATCAATGAAATTGATATTAAAAAGTACAAAGAATCAATAAATCAAAGCTCTGACTCTTTAAAAGAACAAACAAAATAGTCAAACCCTTAACCCTTAGACAGAAGGAAATAAAGACTTAAATCAATGCAGTTAGAAATGAAAAAGTTGGGAGCCAGCTCAGAGCATGCTGTCACCACGGTCCACCCTCCGAATGCATCGTGGCTGCGTCCCAGACACGGGCATTGGCAGGAACACAGACTCACCCTGGCCCGCGTTCAGGAATGAGTTCAAGTATTTCCAGAGGATGACCACAGCCACCTCCGTGGAAGGTAAACAGAATCTGGTGATTAAGGGTAGGAAGACCTGGTTCTCCCTTCCTGAGAAGAATTGACCTTTGAGACAGAATGAACATGATACTAAGTAGAGAACTCAAGGAACCTCCACAAGGAGCTCATGTTCTTGCCCAAAGTCTGGATGATGCCCTGAAGCTCGTTGAGCAGCCAGACTTAGCAAGCAAAGTGGACTTGACGTGGGACGTGGGAGGCAGCTCAGTTCATAAGGAAGCTGTGGATTGCCTGGCCATGTCACACTGTTTGTGACAAGGATCATGCAGTAATTTGAAAGTGACACGTTTTTTCCAGAAATTGATTTGAAGAAATATAGGCCCTTCCCAGAATACCCAGGTGTGCTTCCTGAGGTCCAGGAGGAGAAAGGCATTAAATACAAATTTGAAATATATGAGAAGAACGATTGATATCAAGGTGTGTTCTGATCCATTTTAAGTTGTTTCTTTCCTTAAAAAATTGTGTATTTATATATTAGGACAAAGAAAGACTTGTTCTGATTTTTCATCTTTGGATAATTTTTCTAAACAAATACTATTTGAGAGACTTAAAAAAAAAAAAGTTGGTGCCTGCCTGGCAAGCACGAGGTCCTGAGATTGATTCCCTGTTCCAAAAAATAAATAAAGGAAAAGTTTTAAAAAGGGGCCAGGGATATCACTCAGCAGCACAGTGCCTGCCTGGCAAATGTGAGGTGCTGAGGTTCTCGGTGCCCCAAAAGAGACAGACATTTCTAGGTTTGACTGCCTCAGTCTCCTATGCAAGGGCCACAGCTGCATCCCAGCACCTACTCAGGGTGGAAAATCTATCGGGAAATCCAAACTGGAGGAGTCCTGCGAGGATGAGGACCCCTGGAGACAGGAGAAAGACAGATTAGCCCAAAGGAAATAAGTGGATTATAAACAGAATGGCTAGAATTCACATTTTAAAAGAAAATCAGGTCAAAGTATGAACTGTAAATGATCCCATGTGCAGCATACTTCTGAACAAAGTTCTGTTGGCAGAGACAGGAAATCAGTAAGTTTCAAACTTCAGTGTACTCCACAAGGGTGGTGAAGAAGCAGGTAGGAGATGACCTAGGAAGAACCCAAGAAGTTTGAAATTTCTGCTTCTGATCTTCAGGGGACTTCAGCAAATAACGCCCCAACAGAACTGTATAGACTGCTCTTTCAAAGCAAAAAAGCAGTTACAAGTATGATAGCTGAAATTAAAAATAAAGAAAAAATACTGAGAATGGTCGTGGCTAGAAGCCAAAATTAATAACTTAGAAACTAAATTTTACAAAATTAATAAAAATTAACACATGTCAGAAAAAGAAAGAAATGAAAAAGTTGAAATCACAATGGACACTACTGAAATTCAGAAGATTTTTAGCAACTACTTTGTAAGTTTTTATACCAATAAATTTGATAATTCAGAAAAATTGGATAGATTTCTTGATATATGTGAATTAGCAAAACTGATCCCAGAAGACATAAAATCTCTGAATAATCCAGTAACAGGCAATGAAGCAGAAGCAACCATAACAAAACTGTCAACTAAGGAAAGCCCAGGCCCACACTGATTCCCTACTGAATACTACAAGAATTTCAGGGGAGCTCTTACATCAAAATGTATCAGGCTCTTGAATGAAATTGGAAAGAGAAGAGTAATTCAAAAGTCATTCCTGGAAGCTAACATTACCCTGATTCTAAAACCAGACAAGGATCCAACTAGGAAAGGGAATTATGGCTAATCTTTTTAATAAACATAGATGCAGAACAGCTGCTAGCAAAGAGATTGCAAGAAATCATCAAAAAGATCATGCATCGTGACTGGTAGGCTTTATCCCAGGGATGCAAGATGGCTACACATGGGCTGGGGATATAGCTCAGTGGAATAAGCGCTTGCCTAGCAAGCGCAGGGTCTTGAGTTCGATCCCCAGTACCGAAAAAAATAAAAAATAAAAAAAAAATAAATAATAATAAGATGGCTACACATGTGTAAATTATAATTCACCACGTAAGTAGAAGCAAGGACAAAAATCACATGACCATTTGAACAGATGCAGAGAAATCTCTGACAAAACCCAACATTGATCTGTGATAAAAACACTGAAGAAAATAGATACAGAGGGACCTTATCTCAATCTGCTAAAAGCCATTTCTGGAAAACCTACTGCCATGTTAAATGGGAAAACATTGAAAGCTTTTCCTTTAAAATCACAACTAAGACAAGGATGCCCAGTATCACCATTCTTGTTTAACATAGTACTGGAAGTATTAGCAAGAGCAATTAGGCAAGAAAAATAAATAAAAGGAATAAAAGGAAAGAAATAACATTATTATTTGCAGATGACATGATACCTTATATAGAAGACCCAAGAAATCCACCAAAAGAATCCTAAAATTAATAATAAAATTTAGCAGTTCAGCAGGATACAAAACCAATAAACAAAAATCAATAGCATTCTTGTACACCAATAATAAACTTACTGTGTAACAAATTAGGAAAAAAATACCATTCATAGTAGCACAAAAAAAAGTTACACAGTTAAGAATTAACCAAACTAAGGCAGTGGAAGACCTCTGTAACAAAAACTACAGTACTCTGCAAAAAGGAGATCAAAGAAGACATTAGAAAATGGAAAGATGTCTCTTAGTTCTAGACAGGTGGAGCCAATATAGATGAAATGGCCACACTCTCAAAAATGATATATAGATTTAACACAATATCAATAAAAAATTCCAGCATCATTCTTCACAGAAATGGAAAAAACAGTCCTGAAATTCATAATGAGCCAGAAGAGACCCAAAGTAGCAAAATAATCTGGCATAACAAGAGTAAAATGGGAGGCGTCATTATCCTGGACTCGAAGGTATGTTACAAATCTACAGTGACAAAAATAGCATGGTACTGGGTCAAAAACAGACATGAAGATCAAAGGAATAGAATAAGGAATGTAGAGACAACCCCAAGTACGTTCAACTATATGATCTTTGACAAAGGGACCAAAAAAATACAGTGGAGGAAAGATAGCATTTTAAATAAATGGTGTTGAGAAAACTGGCTATCCACATGCAGAAGATTCAGTATTGACCCTCATCTCTCACCATATACTAAACTAAAATCAAAATGGATCAAAGACCTTAATGCTAAAACAAAAACATCTGCTGAAAGATAAAAAGGTAATATTTTGGAAGTCATAGGATAGGCAAGGACTTTCTCAACACAGCCCCAGTTAAACAGGAATAGTACCAAGCTTCAACAAATGGGACCATATCCAATTAAAAGCTTCTGAACAGAAAAAGAAACAACTAACAGAGTGAAGAGATAACCTACACAGTGGGAAAAAGTGCTGCTAGTTATTCCTCAGACAGAAGACTAGTATCTAGAATATATGCAGAATTCAAAACTGCCCTCTCCAAATAAAAAGTCCAACAAAAATGGGCATGTGAGATGAGCAGACACTTCTAGAAGATGTATAAATGGCCAGTAAATACATGAAGAGTTGTTCAACATTGCTGGCCATTAGAGGTATGCAAATTAAAACAACCCTGAGATTCCAGTTTCACCCAGAAAGAATGGACATGATCGAGACATCAAATAGTAACAAATGCTGACAAGGCTGTGGGGGGAAAAGGAAAACTTTTACATTGTTTTGGGAATGTAAAGTAGCATAGCCACTGTGGAAATCAGTATGGAGCTTCCTCAAAAACTGAAACTAGAAATTCCATTTAACTCAGCTATTGCTCTTCTAGGTATCTTGCCTGAAGGGTTAAAGATATTGCATGACAGTGATATATGTGTATCTATCTTCATAGCAGCACAATTCATAACAGCTAAATCTTGGAAGCAGCCTGTATGCCCATCAACAAACAAATGGATAAGGAATGTGTTATTCACACACAATGGAGTACTACTCTGCCATAAAAAGGATAAATTTGAGTCATTTGTGGGAAAATGGATGCACCTTGAGACCATGATGTTAAGTGAAATAATAGCTAAGACCCACAAGTTTAAATATCACATGGTTTCTCTTATATGAGAAACACCAAATATAAATAAACAATAAAATAAAAGAAGAAGTAGGGAGCTACATCTTTCTCAAATTGGAAGAGAATGGGGAGGGAAAGGAAGGGAAGGGTCTGAAAAGAGAGTTAAGATGTTCTGTGTACATACAGCAACTCTCCACAAGGAATATAAACATTGTGTACTGCAAGCATGTACTAACAGAAACATTTTTGAAGCGTGCATTCACATACACACAGTAATCATCCACTACTTTATTCACCTAGGGCCATTGCAGAAACCTCCATCGTCTGGCTGAGACGGCCTGCATTTATTTCCACATGTAAACCATCTTCAGCTGTTTCTCCATGTAGTCTCAACACTGCCTGTCCCAGGACCCCCTTCCCATCTGTCCTTAAGTAACTGCAGTCAAGTGCTGCACCCTGTGACAGGGTCTGAAAAACAACCCACAGCCCTTTCTTTTCCGGTAGTTCCTTGGTACCAAGTTTTGTGATTTGTATTGATTTTCCCTGTTCCGATGCTTTTTCTGAATTTGGAAAAGTCATTATTTCGTAAGTTTTGGGAAGATTTCCTTTTCATAGATGAGTTTAAGGTTGATTCACTACTTTCAGTCAACATATTATTACGAGGGGTCTAAGAAGGTCCAGGTTTGATCTGTGCACTGAGATTCAGCCAGGCACAGAAGAGATGAGCTCTCCTGATTCGGGGGGAAGGTGTATTCCAGTGATGGGGAGGGAAGACGGTATAGAAGATGCGTAAATGAAATACATAAATGTCAGCTCTTGACGCACATTAAGGACAAAGGTAAAGTAGGGAAAGGTGGCAGGATATGTGTGTGGGACGAAACAGCTGTGATGATTACTTTCTGTGTCCACCTGGGTAGCTGGTGAAGCTGTTTGTATATTAAAAGCTCTGAAAGTTTTGCCATCACCGATTTAAGCAAACAATGACCTCGCGATTGCTGTGAAGGTATTTTGTAGATGTGATGAATGTTTGTTTACAATTAGTAGACTTTAAATAAAGCAGAATAACCTCCAAAATGTGGTTGGGTCTCCTGTAAACAGTTGAATGCCTGAGAAGCAAAGCCTGAAGTTTCCCGGAAGAGGAGAAATTCTGTCCTAGGACAGTGGCATCTCTTGTCTGTTCCAGTCTGCTGGCCTGCTGTAAAGATTTCAGACTTGTCAGCTCCCACAGTCATACGCACCAACTTCTTAAAACACGCGTTGGTATATGTTTATCTCTGTATCCACACAGACACACACACAGACACACATGCATGCACACACACACAGTCCGTTTGTTTGTTTCTCTGGAAAATCCCACATGATCCAGTAATAATTTTGGATTTGGAGGCTTTTGAACATTCAGCTTGCTAATTTCAAGCGTGCCAAAATGTCACATTCTCAGAGGGGCTTATTCTGATCACTCCATCAAAAACGAAAATTAATTATCTCCCATTCCATATCCCTGATCCCCTGACCCTACTGTATTTTTTCCCATAGCAATGTCATTTTTTATATACTATGTTACTATTTATTTTGTTTATTTTCTATCTTTCTGCTCTAGTATATAAACTTCATGGTGGTAGGTGTCATATGACGAGATCCCTGGGAACAGAGCTCTGAGCAGTTTATGTGCAGAAAGCTTTTTATGGGGGGAAGGGGGCACTGATGGGGGCAGCACCCACAGGGAGTGAGGGCGGCCGGGCTGGCCAAGAAAGGAGCCTGCCGCTGCGGGGTAGTTCCAGCGTGGAGCACGGAGACTGGGGCTGTGCTCCAGGGTTGGGCTGTGCTGAGGCAAAGAGGGCTGAGCCTCGGTGCTCATGAATCAACCAGCCCTTGGATAAAGGCTGTCCCAACCAGAGGGATTTCCTTAGGAACACAGCTCTCTTCAGCCTATGGCAATTCTTAGGGAGGACTCACATGGGAGTCCCATTCAGTCACACTCCTGGTAACTGGAGGATGAGCAGCTTGATCCTGAACTGGGATCAGAACAGGCACCCAGAAAGTGTCTACTGCTGTCTCAGAACAGGTCACTGAATGAGTGTCAGAGCGGTGTGAACAAATAAATGGGTGAATTCTTTTCTGAAAGATCTCCATGTACAAGGGGGACCAGCAGACTGATAAGAATATAAAAACAGAAAACAGGTCAAAGCAATCACATACACACACATGTGCACACACACTCACACACACACACACATGCCCTTTAAGGTTTAAAAAAAAAGCAGTCAGTGGGAGAGCAGAGGCTTGCAGGCGTGGCAAGGCTGGGATATGGTACTGAGGAAATTTATATTGTGATGAGTTCCCAAGTCTTATACACAGAGCCTGAGCAATTTTAGAACTAGGCCTGAGGGAGGCCCCACGTTAAAGAAAGCACCCTGCCAACACAAGGGACAACTGGCTCCCGTGACAGAACTTTTCACAAGCCCTTTCTCGTATCTGTTGACTCAATGCAGGCCAGGGAATTCTTTGAAAGGCAACATGGCCATAAATCAGCAAGTCCTGCGGACGTGCATTCCAGGGTTTGAAGGAAAAGGCTGTGCACAAAAGCACCTCTTTTAAGTCTTGTGGAATGCTTTGGTGAGCGGCTGTGGAGGTCTCGGGGTTAGACTGTGAGGCTGGAAACAGAAAAGCGACCAGGAGAGAGGAGCGGGGCAGTGTGTTTCTAACAGCAGTGAGCATCCTGCCCCCGGGATGCTGCCCACAGGACACTCCCCATTGCAGGGATATCTGGTAAGTGACTGAGTCACCAGCAGGCCCTCGTTCTGTCACTCACTGCTGTATGACCTTGAGGAAATCTCTGTGCTTCTCTGAGCCTTGACCATCCTGTCTGTATAATGTTGGGCTTGAATACAAATGGAATCTTCAGGAATGAATGACCTATGAGATCCTGACTTTAAAAGCACTCCAAGAGGTGCCTGAAGCTGTGAAAGAGGAGAAATGCAAAAGCAGGGCCAGAAAAGCCCTCAACAGCCTCTGCACAGGATTTGCAGGGAATACCACCGTGCTGGCATGTTACCGCTCTAGGAGAATGCCTCTCCTTCAGCATCCCAAGCACAGTAGCTTTCCCTCTGATGCCAGGCCAAGGGGGAGAGGAAAATGCTGAGGACTGAGCCCTTCCATTTCAGGCTTGGTGGCTTGATGTGGTATGAAGAATGATAGACTCCCAGTCAGAATAAGAATTTGAACTCTAAATTTAACCGTAACCCCAGCCCCAACCTCAGCCTCAGCCCCAACACCAACCCCATCCCCAGCCCCAATGCCAACCGTAACCCTACCCCTAACCCTAAGACAGTTTGAATTCTAGCTTGTCTAGCACTTGCAGGCTTGGCAAGTAACTTTCTCTGGATCTGTAAAACGGGACTGATCACATATATATCACCAGTATGATCAAATGGGAAATTTGTTTTAAACCAACACATTTGTTTTCCCTTCCTTCCTTCCTTCCTTCCTTCCTTCCTTCCTTCCTTCCTTCCTTCCTTCCTCCTTCACCCTTTACTTTCTGGGCAAGTCAGACCTGCTAACTGGAGCAGAACACAGGCAAGGCCCATGGCTCGATGAGTTTGATGCTCATAGAGGACCACAGTGTTGGACAAAATCTGCAAGTTGTGTGCAAACACCTCCTTGTCATGGAGCAAAGGAAGTCTGCCACTGAGCAGTGTGACTGTGAATAAATCCTATTCATGTGGCAAGGTTGCCAAATATTTTAAATCCGTGACTCATTGGGGATTTGGCAAAATGGGAAAGAGAGAGTGGGAGGTAAATGGGAATAAAACCAAGGGAGAGAAAAATGTCATTATGAGGGTCAGAGTCTGCCCTTCTGGGGCGTAGAGGAAGGGGGAAGAGGTGGCCCCTTTTCTTGGAAGAGTTGCCGTGAGAACCCTGGTTCTTTCATTACGAACCTGAAAAATAGGGGTCTTAGACAGACTGTGGTGTTGGCGCCTCTCATGAAGTTGCCTCAATCCCCAGGCTGTGGATCCCTGTAGAGTGGTGACATCAGGAAGGGGGCCCTCAAAATCTACAACTGCACCAAGAAAGATTCATGTGCCACATAAAGGTAAGTTCAAGCATGATCATGTAGAAACACACCAATTGTTTGCTTAACTTTGGACCAGTGTAGTCAGACTAATTGGAATTTATACCCACATGAAAGCTGGGCCCAGCCTTGGAGCCCATCCCTTCTTGTGCTCTTTTCTGCTCTGTCTGCCTTCACACGCTGGGTTCCTCAGCCCAGCTGTGGAAATAAGCACAGGAGCTCTTCCTCACCCAGGGGCGAAACCCATGGCCAGGGCTGCCGGAGCCTTCTCCTGCAATGATGACCTGCTTGTGAGTTGAGTTTAACTAAGTTGAGTTTCACTCACTGGTCTAGATGATTTGCAGGCTGGTAATATAGACAGCTAAATTAGGTAGAGATATTACAGGCAGTCAGATAGGGCTGGGTCCTTGAGAGAGTCAATACAAAAGATGAAAACACATCACAACTTGGTGGGAGGAGCATTTGTTGGAGGGCAGGCCTCCAGATAAAGACAGAATGACCAGACCTACCTGCCTCCCCAGGGGATAACTGGTAACATGAGTCACCTGAGTGGGTGACCAACAGCCCCAGGGCCCATCTGTTCCTGAAAAGTTCTTTGTTCTTTCCATGTACATTTGCTACTTGACCTGCTTTGGATCAATATTACCCAAGCAGGTATACTCGCAATCTTATTGGTTGGCCATAGCTTTAGCCTATGTCACACCATGATTTTGCTCTTTAAAGTTCCTGTGAAGTGGGGTCCACAGCAACCCACTCAGGCCCACTTCTATCTCTCTCAGGAGCTCTCTCTCTCTCTCTCTCTGTTTAAATAAAATTTCCTACTCAAACTCTGGTCCTTGAATTCATTCTTCAATTTTGGGGAACACAACCTCAGCATATTTGACATCTAACAGGTTAAGAATTGCATGTATTTCCTTTATGTAATATGAAGGTCCTGTACCAGTAATGAGACATAAACTTTAATAATGTGACTGGAGTTGAAAGATGCTAAGTCTGAGTGTATTTTATGTGTGTGGAGGGAGACAGAAAGAGACAGAGTGAGGAGAAAATAGGGGTAGAAGGACAGACAGGAAGAGAAGGGGAGGGAGAGGGGCTGAGAACCAATAATGGTATCACTGGTCTGAGGCACTGGTCCTGAAGGCTGTGGCAACCACTATTTCACTAAACAGAGACGCTCCGATGTGGAAGGGATCTTGTCACTCAGAGTAAGGAAAATGTTGAGCTCTTCTCAGCTAGTATATTATTTTAAATAAATCCTGCATATAATTATTTGTAGGAAATAAACCTTAAATTAAGTGTCTCTAAGCAGAACATAAAGCAGTCATACATGGATTGGCTGATGACCATGCTGTGACCAGAGACTTGCTAGACCTGAGCCCTTATCTTCCCTTAGGACCAATGTTTGCTATTGGATAACTCAGCATTTGCAGTGACTTCATGGAACATTAAAACCCTGAACACTGAGAGGTGGCTGTGTTAGCGTCCTCACCTGTTTACTGTTGTTTCTCACTTTATGGGGTAACAAGTCTGACACAGGCAATGAACTTGCTTCTTTCATTCTAGTCTCCTGAAATTGCTGGTACATGGTAGAAGCCAGTAAAGGTGTGGTTTTAGTTAGTAAATAAAAGAGAATTAGGAAGAACCATGGAAGTGTAGACTCACAGGAGTTAGAGGAGTTTATAGCAGAGGTCAGTGGTGGAAGCGGATGAAGCACAGGGGTTGATGAGGTGAGGAGAGTAAAGTGTATGTTAGGGTCAGCGCTGGGAGGTTCCTCGTGGCCTGAAGCCAGATTGCAGTAATCTAGAGCAGAGAAGGAGCAATGATAAATGTAGGTTACATTTCTGAAAGATTTTGGTGAGAAGGGGAAAAAGAAGACTTGATGGAAACTGAGAGCCATCTAGTCAAGGGTGTGTTTTAGCCCTAGAGAAGCTTTCCCATAATTCCAAGGTGGGGGAAGCAGCCCAGAGGGAGAAAGAAGTGGGCGTGTAGCAGAAAGAGGTGGTAAGAAAGCCTGTGGTTTAGAAAAGAGGTTGATTCTAAACAAGAAGAGCCTCATAAAGTGGGGGAGGAGGGGGGAGGAAGAAAGGACGAGTGAGATTGTAAATATTTTTACAGCCAAGGAGGCAGGAAGTTGAAAGAGAGCCTTCCTGACTACCTCGATTTTTCTCAGGGCATTAGGAGGCCAGGTAAGATGCGAGGAAAGGAGTAGGAAGGCACATGAAGAGAGGGCTTGGACTTGGACAAGGTGGTGAGAGATTTCACACTGGACAGGGCAAAGGACTGGTCATTAGAATGGCACCAGAGTTATCAACATGGTGGTGGCTGTAGAAGCCAGGTAAAAAGAGCAGACAAAGTAGGTCATAGTAAGAGAATGGTGCTTGTAATCTGCCATGGAGTTCAAACAGGAGCAGGTAATGATTAGGAAGACGAACGATGAGGGAATTAAGGTTTCCATGAGGTGCAAGAGAAGACATGTGAAATGCAGATGGAGAATAGGGAAGGTCAGACTCTCATGGGTCTAATCTCCAGATGATGACAAAGTCCAGGGTGTCCCTATGCATGGGAGCAGGCAGCTGAAGGTTAGTGAGCTTTCTCGTGTTAAGGAAACCCTGGGATTGCAAAGCTGATAACCCAGCAGGTGCTGCATTGATGTGGTGGTCTGGCATTGATGCTGTCTGATTGACTTTTCCACTGATTAGATCTTGCATTGAATAAATGTCTTTCTGTGCCTTTAAACCACAGACAGGTAACAGGGAAGAGAAACAGGAATTTGCTTCAGTGAGGTTGTTGAGCATCAGGTGCTTAAGGAAGACTTAAAGACTCACATAGTCTAGTGGTTTAAAATGATTTGAAAGAAACTTGAAAGAGTGTTTTGTGTCCATGGAAGTGATGTGGTATCAAGGAACCAGTAGTGGCCTCAGAGTTAGTGTAGCCAAGTATCAGTCCTTGTTCTGTCACTTATCTTATGATGACAATGACATGCTTACCACTCCAGACCCCAGTTCCCGTAGCCACAAAATAGGGAGCATTTTGAAGCTGTGATTTTTTTTTTTTTTTTTTTTTGGCGGTACTGGGGATCAAACTCAGGACCCTGCACTTGCTAGGCAGGTGCTTATTCCACTGAGCTATATCCCCAGCCCCAAAATAGGGAGCATTTTGATATCTGAAGTTACTTTTGGTTCTGAAAATGCCTAATCTGTCTACCTTAAAAATAACCCTTTTTGATATTTCTCTCCCTTCTCCCAGGAAAAAACACATTTTCGCTGTTACTCCCATTCAGTTCTGTGTCTGGCCATACTTTTTGTTGCTAAGAGTACGTCCTCTTCTCTGCAAATGATAGGTACTTCTGAGAATTATGAGGACTTAAGAAACTTGATCTAGAAAAGTGGGAAACAGCATAGTTACAATCAGCTGTGGCATTTGGATTTAAATGCTGGCTTAGTCACTTGGTGCGAGGTCTTTGGAAAATTACTTAACTCCTCTGTGCCTAAGTTCCAGATCTGTAAAATAAAGATAGTGCTTTAACAGGTTACTGTTAGCATCAAATAGAAGCTGCAGGCAACTTTCTTTCTTTCATTTTATTTATTTTTTATATTTTGAGTTGCTCACATAAGAGAAACCACACTATATTTAAAGTTGTGTGTCTACTTCAGCTAACATTATAGTCTCAAGGTGCATTCATTTTTCCACAAATGACCCAAGTTTATCTTTCTTTATGACAAAGTAGTACTCCATTGTGTGTAAATAACACATTCTTTATCCATTGATTTATTGATGGACATGTAGGCTGCCTCCAAGATTTAGCTATTATGAATTATGCAGCTATAAAGATATATACACATCTAGGATGCCTTTAACTCTTTAGGAAAGATACCTAGAAGAGGTATCTTCTACCCTAGCTGGGTTGAATGGAATTTCTAGTTTCAGTTTTTTGAGGAATCTCCATACTGGTTTCCTTAGTGATTATGCAAATTTCCATTCCACCAGCAAAGGATTCCCTTTCCCCGGAACCCACACTAGCATTTGCTATTATTTGATTTCTTGACGATGGCCATTCTTTCGGGAGAGCCTCATACTTATTAGATGTTCAGTGAATGATACATATTACTAATGATTCTCCTCATTTTTTTTTTAGATGGGAAACTAAAGCTTAGAGGGGTAAAATGATAAATAGTGACAGAGTTAGGACTGAACACCAGTCTGATTCCCTTCCTAAATCTTTAAGGCAGTTTATACAGAAGCCAAGGTAGTAATGATCAGGAGCAATAAAAAAACTATCTTTGAAGAAATTTATGTTTTGGTCATAAGTCATTGGAAAAAGAGACCATGTCTCTTTAACTTGTTGGTAAATATTAATTATTTATACTAATTAGACCAAGAAAAAACTTGTTTAAATGAAAGGTATACATAACCTCCAAATGCCGTTTAAATATTGTTTTCCTCAATTATCATTTACCAGTTGATTGGCTGTACTACATTCAGCTGCAAACAAAGCATGAGAAATAATGCTTGAATCATAGACTTCTAAGTAGGTTTCAAAGTAGCACAAACACTTCACCTTAAGAGAAATCCTGACAGTTTGAAAATCAGTTGTAAGTAAGGTGCATTGTGATTCTTAAAAACAGGCAAATGAAATTCCATGCTTTGCTATCAATATTTGAAAAAGTTCCACGTTTGGGAAGAACTTCATTCCTTCTTCCTAATGCTGCTTTTCAGATTTACTTATCTTGTTAACTTCATTAAACCCAACAGGAAATAATTTCAGTGTTACAGCTAATTGGTTTTGACATGTCTCAAGAGAGCTTTTTTTTTTAAAATTGTGCCTGCTGCTTTCTATCAAACCATGTCCCGATTGAAGGAGCATCTGTTATTGGAATGTCTCTTCAAAAATAACAGTGGAGTCAGAACGTCTGGAAGGTTTACAATAAAATCTTCTATTTGGAGCCAACATTGCAAAGGGATGCTTGGGTTTATTTTGTTTTATTTTTTAAGTCTTTCTAGACTTTTTAGAAAGTCATCACGTGTGATCATGTTTCTTTTCAGCTGAATGTCACTGATTAAATCTGGCCCATGGAGAGTAAGGGAAGGGGACTCCCACAAGAGGCATGGAGGAAACACCATGTTTTATTTGTGTCTAAAACTCACAGGGAAGGGTACAAGTTGAGTTTCCTCTGCTTTGCAAAGCTAGCTTAGGCATCCTGCATATAGTTCATGTTCTGTTGATAACCACTTAACAGCATAGCAGCCTTCAGCAGTGGGAGACAAGTGTGCCCTTAGTCATAATTTCACTGCTACAAGGTACGTTAAAGTGAAAATGCAGACTTGGATCAAGTCTTGTTAGATATATTAGTTAATATTTGTTCATCAGCATGAAAAACAAATGCAAAGATACTTCAAAGGCAGAATGTGCTACCCTTTCTTCATCTAGAGGGTCAGGTTCTGCATGAAGTTAAAAGATACAGGGCAGATGGGATTGGGACCTGGGAGAGGAGTGCATTGCTGGGCATACCCGATTCTTTGTGCAAAGGCTATGTGGCTTTTTGATACTCTTAATTCACTGGCTGTGCCAGGTGCCCAATAACAAACCCTGTGGGGCAGATTTAGACAAACTATTTGAAGTGCTAAGTAGCTGTAGTTCTGAAGGTTATTGATTCCTGTTTGTGGATCTCACTTGCTAATAACTATCCCTGAGGAACAAATTTCTAATTAGGAAATTTTGAATGTTAATTAACTGCTGCTAAATTTTAGAGTGGAGTCAATTTGCACACACACTGCACCATCCTGTTCATGGCCCAGTATATAGCAGTATTATTTTTCTACTCTCCCAAATTCGACATTTCAAAGTCCAACTTGTCATGGCCCAATGATTCTCCCCATCAACAGTTAAGACAAGTCTCACTGAGTAATCATCTCCACGATTTGGCTTCTCGTCTTATCTCCAGAGCCACCGGCTTAGTTTCAGTTCCTGTTAGGAATGCCCCTTGGATTACTGTAACAGTCTCCTACTGCTCATCTCAACCTTCCTCTCTTCCAGGAGTTTATTCCTTACTCCAGAGTTTCCGAAACATGGGTATGACCTTGTCACTGTGCAAAATATCTGATGCCTCCCCAAGGACTACTGAATAATATCCAAGCTCCTTAGCCAGTCTTAAGCCACTTACCCATATGGCACCCAGTCTTCATAAGCTTTTTACAACTGCCCAAATACTCTGATCCGGTTTCTTTTCTAGCTCACTGGTAGATTCAATCCCTTGCTTCTTTCATTACCTGGCACATTGTTACTTATTTTTAATGTCTTTTTTCTGTGCCTCTTCTCTATCTGTGCAGGTCTTTGTGCCTCACCAGTCCTTTCTGTGAATACTCATTGATAGTAGTAATTCTGTTGAAGGAGTTAGGGTTTTCAGATACAATGCAGGGATCCCCATGTCTTAGTTACTTTGTTCTTATTGCTGAGACAAAATATGTGAAACCCAAAGTTGAAGGGAGAAGGGTTTATTTAGCTCACAGTTTGTAAAGGTTTCAGTGCATAACTGGTTGGCTCCAAGGCAGGGTGGCACATGGCAGAGGGGCAACTGTTTATGGCAGCAGAAAACAGCAAAAGCAACAAGAGAAGGGAGAGAGGGAGAGGACTTTAGAATTTTAGAGGAGTAATGAACATTTTTGTTATATGTAGGTTTGGGGCAATATTTGGAACGTACTTATATTAACAATTATTTATCTGAATTTTGAATTGAGCCAAGCATATTGGTTTTTACTTGTTAGATCTGGCAAGTGTTTGTAACTCCAACATTCCCATGTCTATCACACTTTACTGTGAAGGCCTGGAAGACCTTTGTACCCACATGAGTAACTATAGCCAAGCCTCACAGCAATTCCTGTTAAATGCATGTTTCTTTTTTTTTTTTTTTTTTTTTGCGGTACTGGGGATCGAACTCAGGACCCTGTGCTTGCTAGGCAAGCGCTTATTCCACTGAGCTATAACCCCAGCCCCTAAATGCATGTTTCTTGAATAGAAGAAAGGAGGAAAAAAAGAAAGATCAAAAGATAAATATCTTCTCCCCTTTCCACCTGTAAAATTAAAAATGTCAGGTGGCTACTTGATGGGTATAATAATAGTGCTCCCAGTGCCTGGAAATATTTGGAAGTTACAGATTGTTCCAAAATAAGGGTTTAAAAAATGGGAGCAGAATTAGGTAGATGTTGTCTAGTGTGGAACCCAAAATTTATATCTAACATACAGAGTAATAATAGTAACAATAGTGAACTAATAGTATGTGTTATTGTGAACCCTTACAAATATTCACTACCTACATCTCCACTGGATTTTCACATGATCCATAAGGCAGGTGGCCATTGCAAGAGGCTGTACAACATCATTGTGTTATTTCTGGTTCCAAATGCTACTCCACCCCTCCCCAAAGGCTAATAGGGAAGTTGACTGGTTAGGAGACTCGTTCAAAATCTTACCTTATAACCAGAAAATAATGCATGAAGTTCCCAGGTTTCTGTGTGGGATTTGGACTCAGTCCCATTTCTTCATGGGAAACTCTTTTTTTTTTTTTTTGTCTATAAAGAATTCTTAGACCAGTACTTTGTTTCAGTTTTGTGGCCATAAAACTGCCTCAACGGTAAGCTTGTTTTAAAGGTTTATGACAGGGGGACATAAAGACATGTTTGAAGAGGGGAGAGGGGATGAAAGCATGCAAGATTGGTGTGGAATGAAATGTTTGGTACAGCCACCCCCCACTTTGATTGAATACATGGTGGGAGACCATTCAAAAAGCCAACAACTTGAGTAACAGCCCTTAAATTGACATTGTTTGGGTATGAATGGATCCAATTGACTTTCAATGTTTTGTTCTCCACATAATTCCTATTTTAGGCAGATTGGTTACTATAGAGACAAGTACTGCCTTCATTCTAGATGGTCAAGAGAGGACATGCTCACTAAAAGCTAACACAAGGCCCTGGTCTCAGCCCAACCCAGACTCGTGGTGAACCTGCCTGTAACTCACCTGCATGCAGCGATTCTGCCCTAACTGGATAGGGATACAGACATCTGTACTGCAGCCCTTTGGGGAGGATATTGGTTTGTTTTATAATTGGTGGTGGGTGGGAAGAAAGGACTGAGGGTAAGGGAGAGAGTTATACTAACATAAAGTGAATTTAAAAGAATATTGAATTTGGAAGGTTGTTAATGACCTGCCAAGTAATTAGATGGCAAATGAAAAGCAACTGCTTATCATGGTATCACCTCCGGGGCTGGGATTTAAGCAACACTGGCCTGGAGTATTTTTTAAAAGAATGTGTATGTATGTGCACACACATACATCAAATTTTAAAAGTAATATATAAAGGCTAGAATTTATAAGTGATTAATTTATAAATTACTCATCCTTTAGAGAGAACTATTATATTCTCCAGCACATTTCTGCATGCATTTTTCATTTTTTAAGCAGCTTTTTATGATGGAGATTTTCAGACAGAAAGTTAAGGAGGTAATGTAAAGAACTCCCATCAATACATTATTTAGCTTCAACCATTTCAACACTGTCATTCTTGTTTAATCTCATTTATCCTTCAAAATTTTTCTTTATAGTCTATGAAACCACAAATCTGAAACAGTATGTCAGTTTACTTGTAAATGCTTCAGTATGCCTTGTTAAAAGTTAAACTGTTTTTCATAACCGCAGTGTACCATTACAGCCAATGGAATCAATGATTCTTTAATATCATATAATTCCTAATCCATGTTCATTTTTTATGGAGTGCCTCAAAAGAATTGTTTTTATAGTTGGTTTCTTCCAGCCAGGATTCAGATATGGTTTGCACTTTACAATTTGTTTGATATGTCTGCTAAATATTTTAAAATCCATAACAATTCCCTTTTCCTCTCCTTATTTTATTTGGAAGAATTTCAAATGTTTTAAGAAGAGTTACAAGGAAAATGCAATGGGCACATTTTCTGCATTCACATTTTACACATTTTCTTAACTCTGTGTGTGTTTCACTTTGCTGAACCATTTGACAACTTGCAAGTTTGTTATACACACTGTGAGATTTTATCTTTAAACATTTTAGAGTGTTCTAAGAATAAGGACATTCAACTATGACACCATATTATAAATATCACATGAGAAAATTTAACACTAAAACAAGAATATTATTATTATGTTTTCTTTTAAAAATAAAAGAACGAAACATATAACAAACAGACATCCATTTTAAAAATAGCACAAGAACAATACAAGCAATACTGAAACACAAGCAAGGTGACAGGAAATTAACAATGGTTGTTGTATTACATATTGATATGTTCAAAGTGCTTACACAGGAAAATAAATATAGCAATGCAAGATTGATCAAATAATCATTAACTGTTCCTTTCAGTAAAGCAATAGAAGACAGTAGTTCAACTATGTTAGCTCTCCTGTGTATACATGTATAAGAATATTACTGTTGATTCCTGTCTTAGATTTTAAAGAAAAAAAACCCTAAAATTTCAAAAACAATAATAAGAAGGTAATAATCATTAGCACATTGTGTGTAGTTATCTCTAAAGTAGTTACTCAAAGTACAAAATATAGGCATTTAATTGTCCAAACAAATATTTGCACAAATCTTTCTTTTCAATCAAGTAAGAGAAATTAGTAGTATAATTATCTTTTTATATGTATACTTACATACATATATAAAATATTTATATATATATATATATATATATTTGCTTTTTTCTTTTCCTTTCCTTTTTTCTCCTTTCCCCATCCCAGTTTCTCTTTCCTTTTGAACACTTTCTTCCCATTTTACAATATCTGTTGTACATTTTGTATGTTATTTACTCTTTCAGCTTCTCACACTAGGGAGACAACACAATGTTTGCACATGTATGTCTGGTTTATTTCTCTTATGAGTGTGGTCTTGAGCTGCATCCATTTACCTATAAAAGTCTCCAGTTTATCCTTCTTTATGACTGAGTAGTACTCCATTGTATAAAAAGACCACATCTTTTTTATCCATTCCTCAGTTGATGGGCATTTGGGTTGATTTCCAGACTTAGCTATTACAAATTATTTGGTGTTATGGTTGATACATTTGTGTCAACTTGGGGAGTCTAGAGGTTTGGCTGAGTGATTCAGCAGGAAGCCAGGGTGCTTCCTTTGTATACCTCCTGAGCCTGTGGAAGAGGAAGGCATGGAGATTGTGTGAGTGCTACATGCCCCCTGGGTGGGGGTAGCCTGTTTATGATGTAAGGGAAGGAGAGAGGCTGCTTGCAGCCATTCCTCCCTTTTGCTGGTTGTTTTGTTGTGCGCTGCTGCCATGAACAGCTTGCCCTCTGCCATGTGCCATTCTGCCTCTGAACCAAGCAAGTATAGACTGAAACCTCTGCAAACTGTAACCTAAATAAACCTTTCCTTCCTTCATTTTGGGTGTTGAGTATTTTGTCTCAGCAACAAGAGAAAAGTAACCAAGATATTTGGCTACAAACATAAGTACACATATACTGTGATGTGATGTCTTTAGTTCTGGGAAGATGCCCAGAAGATGAACAGCTGCATCAAACAGAACCTCCAGTCCTAATTTTTTAAGGCATCTCCACCTGATTTCCACAGTGGTAGCACCAGTCTACACTCCCACCAACAGTAATCAACAATAGAGAAAGGCTCCGTTTTTCCCACAATCGCAGCAGCATTTGTCATTGGTTGATTTCTTGATAATAGGCATTTTTTCCAGGGTGTGATGGAATTTCAGTGCTGTTTTAATTTGCATCTCTCAAAAGGCCACTGATGTTGAACATTTTTCGTATATTTATTTGCTGTTTGTATTTCTTCACCTGAAAAGTGTGTATTCATCTCAGATGCCCATTTTTGGGTTGGGTCTTTAAACTTGGGAGGTCTGATTTTTTTGAGTTCTTTATTTGTTCTTGATAGGAATCTTTGGTCTGAGGAACAGCTGGCAAACATTTTTCCCCAAATTATGGGTTATCTCTTTACTCTGTTGGTGGTTTCTCTTGCTGTGCAAAAGCTTTTCAATAAGATAACAAGGTAGTTGTGGATTCTTTGTGATAGTTTCTGTGTGATCTGGGTTTTTTTTTGCACAGTCTGCCACAACAATGTATTCAAGAGTTTTTACCTATTCTATCTTCCAGGAAATTTAATGTTTCTGTTTTAATATTTGGATCTTTTGATCCATTTCAAATTTAGTTTAGTGCATTGTGAAAGATAGGGGTCTAATTTTAATCTTCTTTAATGTGGAGAGCCAGTTTTTCCAGCACCATTTATTAAAGAGGCTATTTTTCTTCCAGTGAATGTGTTTGGCGCCTTTGTCAATGATAAGGTGGCTGAGTATATCTGGAGTTGTTCTCGCATCTTCTAATCTGTCCACTGATCTTTGGGTGTGGTTTGTTTTTTTTTTTTTTTTTTGGCCAGTACTATGCTGCTTTTAATCACAATATCTCTGTAGTATAATTACAAGTGAGGGACTGTGGTACCCCCTGCCTTGCCTTTGTTGCCCAGAATTGCCTTTGCTATTCTAGGTCTCTTCTGGTTCCAAATGAATTTTATGATTGTTTTCTCTAATTCTGTGACATTTGCTGTTGGAATTTTGTTGGGGTTGTATTAAATCTGCACAACAGCTTTGGATATATGGCCATTTTCACTATACTGGTTCTTCCTATTTAAGAACAAAAGATATCTTTCCATTTTCTGATGTCTTCTTTAGTCTTTTTCAGAGTACTGTAGTTTTCAATGTTGAGGTCTTTTACATCCTTTATTAGATTGATTCCTAGGTATTCCATTTTTTTGGATGCTACTGTGAAAGGTATCACTTCCCTAATTTCTCTTTCTGTAAATTATTCCTGTATAGGAAAGGTATCAATTTTTTGAGGCTGACTTTGTATCCAGATACACTACTGAATTTGCTTATTAAATCTAGCAGTTTTTAGTGGAGTTTTTGGAGTTTTCTATGTAGAGTACCATGTCATTTGTGAATAATTTTAATTTAACTTCTTTTTTTCCTATCCTTATTCCTTTTATTTCTTTCTCTTGTCTAATTGCTCTGGCCAAAGTTTTCAGGGTTACGTTGAATAAGAGTGGAGATGGTGTGTATCCTTGTCTTGTTCCTAATTTTAGAGAGGAAACTAAGTTTTTGTCCATTTAGTATGATGTTGGCTATTGGTTTGTCATAGATAGCTTTCATTAGATTGAGATAAAGACCATCTATTCCAATTTTATGTTTTTTTTTTTAATAAGGAATGGGAACTGGACTTTGTCAAAAGCTTTTTCTGTATCTATTGAGATGATAATACGATTTTTGTCCTTGGCTCTGTTAATATGGTGTATTACCTTTACTGATTTATGTATGTTGAACCATCCCTCTATCCCTGGGATTATTTCTTTTTGGTCATGGTATATAATCTTGATAATTTGCTGCATTCTGTTTGCCAGTACCTTAATGAGGGTTTTTGCATCTATGTTCATTAGGGAGACTGGCTTGTAGTTCTCTTTCTAAGTTGGGTCCTTCTTCAGTTTTGGCATCAGGTAATGCTTGCTCTAAGGAATGATTTTGGAAATATAGTTTCCCTTTAAATTTCATTAAAGAGTTTGAGAAGTAGTGGTGTTAAGTCTTCTGTAAATTTCTTACAGAATTCAGCAATAAATCCATCAGGGCCTGGGCTTTTCTTTGCTGCTAGGCTTTTAAATACATCTTGGATTTGATTGACTGATATTGGTTTACTTAGGATTTATTGATTCAGCTTTGTAATTCTTATATATCTAGGAATCTGTATATTTCTGCATTTTCCATCTTATTAGAATGCAAATTTGTGAAGTAGGTATACATGGTCTTCTGGATTTCTGCAGGGTCCATTGTGATTTCACCCTTTTCATTCTTAATTATGTGGATTTGAGTCTTTTCTTTCCTTTTTTGGGATAAGGATGGATAAGGGTTTGTTGATTTTATTTAATCTTTCAGAGAACCAACTCTTTATTTCATTAATTCTTTGTATTGTTTTCCTAGTCTCCAGTGGATTAATTTCTGCTCTGCTCTTTACAATTTCCTCCCTCATATGGGATTTTGGCTTAGCCTGCTCTTCTTTTTCTAGAAGTTTGAAGTTCACCATTAAGTTGTTTATTTGTGCTTGCTCTGTTTTCCTGATATGGGTATTCACTGCTATAAATTTCCCTCTTAGGACTGCTTTCATTGTGTCCCATAAACTCTGGTAAGTTGTTTTGTCATTATCATTTAATTGTAGATACTATCTAAATTCTTCTTTAATTTCATCTGCTACCCATTGGTTGTACAGGAAGGTGCTATTCAATTTTCATGTTTTTGGGTTTGGGATATGGCTCAGTGGCACAAACACCTGCCTAGCAAGCACAAGGTCCTGAGTTCAAGTCCCACTAGAAAGAACAAAAAAACCCAAGAAAAACCCCACTAATTTTCATGTGTTTATGAAGTTTTTGTGCTTTCTTTTGCCATTGATTTATCATTTCATTGCACTGTGGTCTGATAATATGCATGAGATAATTTCAATTTCTTTGCATTTACTTAAGCATATTTTATAAGCTAGTATGTGGTCTATTTTGAAGAATGCCCCAATGTGCAGCTGAGAAGAATGTGTATTCTGATACTGTGGGATGAAATACTCTGTAGATATCTCCTAAGTCCATTTGTTCAAAAGTTTGGTTCAGTTGTAATATTTCATTGCTGATTTTTTGTCTAGCTGATCTATATTTTTGTGACAATGGGGTATTGAGATTCCCCCAATACAATTGTATTAGTGCTTATTTGATTTTTCATGTTTGTTAATATTTGTTTTATATAGTTGGGTGAACTGGTATTTATTGCCTCTATATTTATGATTGTAATCTCTCCTCTTGGATTGTTCCTTCACAATGATGGAGTGACCTTCTTTATCTCTCTTAATCAGTCTTGGCTTGAAATTCACTGTATCTACAAATAGAATAACTATCCCTTGCTTTTTTCTGGGTTCCTATTACATGGAGTATTGTTTTTCATCCTTTGACTTTCAGTCTATGAATTTCTTTTTGAATTAACTGTATTTCTTGTATGCAGCATATTTTTGGATGTTATTTCTTGATCCATTCTGCCAGCCTGTGTCTTTTGATTGGTAAATTGAAATTATTAACATTGATGGTTATAATTGATATGTATTGACTTATCCATGTCGTGTTACTTTCCTGTTGTTGGTTCCTCCACCCTTTCCTCCTTCTTTCTATTTAATTGTCCTCCTTGCTTAGTGAATTCCTTTTGTTGGGGTTCATGAACTTGTAGTCTTTACTATCTCTTTCTAGAATGTCCTTCAAAACATTTTTGAGTGCTGCTTTGATGGTTATCAATTTCTTCAGGTGTTCTCTGTCCTGAAAATAGTTTTTCAGGTTACATCAATTTGGATTGAGGGTTAGTTTCCTTTAAAATTTGAAATACTTCACTCTAAGCTCTCCTTGACTTGAGGGTTTGTGTTAAGAAGTGAGCTGTGATTCTGATTGGCTTTCCTTTATAGTTTATCTATTTCTTTTCCATAACATCTAATATTCCATTTTTGTGTTGAATTTCTGCAGTGATGATTATGATATGCTTGGCTGTAGGGATTTTGTTATCATGGTTAATTGGAGTTCTATATGCCTCACTTAAGTGTATGTCACATTGTGTGTATGTCACATTGTTTTTCCTTACCAGGAAAGTTTTCTGCCATGATATCTGTGAAGTTTTTAAATATCATTTGTGCTATCTCCTGCTTTTTCATTGACTCCAATCAATCTTAAGTTATTCTTCTTTGCCACATGTAGCAGCTGCTGGATTGATTTCTCATGGTCCCTTGCTATTTTTAAGAAATACTTCTTTTCATGATTACTAACTGCAAGCCTGTCTTCTGTATCTGAGATCTTGTCCTCACATTAGTTAAATCTGCTATGGAAACTTTCAATGGAATTTTTATTCTTCTGGATATCTGCGTCAATCTGCCTTATGGATTCCATTTCTTTTCTATGCTGAGCACTGATGGCTTCCATAAGTTTCTTAAGTTTGTCTATTTTCTTGTCTGTATCTGTTCTAGAGTCACTAAGCATGGTTTTCATTGTGGACCCCATCTCTGCAGTTATCTGAGAAATTATTCTTGATTTTATTTTTTCTAGAGCCTCATTCAACTGCTTTATTGTTACCACTTGAGAGAAACCAGGTGGGAGGTTTCTGGATTGTCCCACCTCATTGCCCCTGGGTTTGCCTTTGGTGAACTTGTGTTGCATTTTGTTTAAGTGTTTTCTCATTTTTTTTCTTTTAGTTTAATTCCTGGGGTGATGCTTGTAAAATGCCTATGGTGGGCTGCTTTACTGCTAGTAGGTAGAACCCTTAGGAAATGATTTACTTCTCCAAGGTATCTGCCAAGTGTAATGGGTTTTTGGTTTCTGAGTCTGTTCCAAAATCCTACCTTTTCAATTTGTTGGTGATGAGAAGTTGCTGCCTGTTTGGTCCAGTTCCTGGTTCTTTGGCACTGTGCCACAGTATTTTCTATGACCCTTAATCAATCTCATTCCTGGAATACTAAGAAGAATAGCTGCTTAGAACAATTATGTCACTTTTGGCTAAAGTGGTACCATCAGCAAAAACAGTAGCAACAATCATAGCCTAGAAAATGACAAACCAAGGTAACCATTAATTCACCATCTTTAACTGTATGAACTAGATTTGTACTTATACAACAAAATCTAAAACAGACCAGAAAATTATATGCAATATATAAATCCTTAATATGTCAATTTTACCCTCAGTGGTTAAAATTTAAGAGAGGTTAGGGCAGAATAGATAGAAAAAGAGGACTAGATTAGAAGTAAGTCTGGAAGACAAAGGGGAATCACACTAACTTTGGGAAACTGGTAAGAAGACTGGAAGGAAAGAGAGAAGCAAGAGATAAAAATAACAGAACAGAACCCCAACCACAAAAAGGTTAGAAACCATGTTCACACTCATAAAAGTAACGTTAAACAATGAAGGAGAAAAACAAAAAGCAAAAATAAATCCATAACAATAACAAAAAGCAATGAGAGAGAGAGAGAGAGAGAGAGAGAGAGAGAGAGAGAGAAAGTTCACCTTCCATGAGCCTGAGCCTGAGCCCAGCTGGGAACTGCTAGACTGAGCCAACAGCCACTCTGAGTTCTGAGCTCAGATGGTCCCTCTCCAAGATGGCTCCTGGCTAATCACTCCCTCCATTGTGGGACAACTGAGGCCTCAGCACTCATGCCAGCTAGTGCAGTCTTTCACATCCACTGCTCTTCACCACCACTGTGTCTCTCTGTGGAGGTCTCTGGAGTTGCCAGCATCACCATGTGTCCACAGGTTTTAACCACCTCTCTTCTGCAGTGAATCTGATCTCAGGTAGAAGGCCCCACTGGCTACCTTCTTTTTCATTGAAGCTTCTCTCCGCATTGTCCCCATTGCCTTCAACTCATGAGGCAGATTCTCCCTTCTTGTCTTCCTCACTGCTAGACTCCAGCATCTGGATGACAACACTCAGAGCGGCTCTCTCTCTACTGCTCACAACTCCGCCACTTTGGTGCCTCCTCATTATTCAATTTATGTTCAAATCCCACCAATTGTCCTAATAATACCTTTTATAGCACCTTGAAAAAAATTCAGGAGTGAATATAGGATCAAAAATTGTGTTTACTTGTCATGTTTCTTTAGTCCTCTTTAATCTAGAGTATACTCAAAGATAGCTGTTTCTCCCTTTCATGACAAAGACATTTTTTGAAGTATCTAGGCCAGTTATTGGGAAAATTCAAGTTCAGTTGAATTTGTTTGACAGTTTTTATTTTTAATTCTTAAAATAATCAATGAGACAAATCTAAGATCAGCATTTCTTTTATAATTCAGAGAAAAATTTCCACATGTAGAGGGTTAACAATTTTGTATTCCATTTTAGCTTTTTTTTTCAGTTTTAGGGATGTGTTTCATCAGTGAGGTGTTTATGTCTTTATTTTTTATATCTCTATGTGGAATAAACTTAAAGCTATTTTCAGGGTTCCTGTATGGTCCTGAGGATGCACTGGAAGTATTTATCATTATTCATGGGTATGGTTATTCTTAAGAGTCTCTATTGTTTATTTCAGAAAACAGTAAGATGCGTGTTCCAACCTGCAGTTGTGGAAAAGGAAGGAGTTTGACTCCAGATGTTACCATCTCTCCTTGACACATAGCTTTACCTCTTCCACATGGGTCCCTTGCAGACTTTAGCTGGCAGCATCATCTGCTTCTGCATGTGCTCCCTGGCTCCTAATGTGCTCTCACCTTGCCAAGAGAACTGACTTTTGTTGGTCCCTGGTAACTACATATGTATAGAGGAGTTAATTTTATTTTCCAAGCAGATTATAGAGCAACTTCCATAGGCAATGAATTGAGATTCCCTATTTAAGCATGCATGGGCACACCCTGGTATCATCTCCTTCTTCATGAGAGTTCTTGTGTTCAGACGGAGTCTCCTTTTTTGGCTATGGGTATGGATGCCATTGGAGCTTCTCTCCCCATGCCTAGGAATGTTTTGGAGCTGGTTAGGGGCGTGAAGGTAGTGCTGGAAGCACCAGTTCTTGTTGCAAGACTGTCTGGTTCTGGTCCACAGAGTTAGGCCTCACCTAACAGGCCATTTAACTAAAGGATATTGAAAAAAAGATGATAGAAATAGGAGAAATGCTCTCCGGTAATAAAAACAGTATGAAAAGGTTTGAACTACTAAGACAGCCTACTGATCTCCAGTAAAATCTTATGCACATGACTATCCAGGCAGGGCTTGGCTTACCAAAAGGAAAACTGGGAAATTGCTATTGGACTTAAGGGAAAATTTCTTTATGCTTTTGAAGCCTTATAGGGTAAATGGAAAGTAATCATATATGCAGGACAATAGCGACTTACTACCCCTGTAACTAGGTGGAATACACGTCATTATAGTGATGATAGTAGCTGTTATACAATTGCTATTCTGTTTTTTTAATTTTAAAAAGAAAACAACAATAAAAATGATACAGAATTTCAAAACAAGATGATAGGAAATTAACAAAGATTATTATATTGCTTATTGTTATTTTCAAAGTAGTTGCTCAGATCCCCAGATGTAGGTCTGCAAGATTGATCAAAGAATATAAACACTAACTGTTTCTATCAATGAACTAATAGAAATTAGTGGTACAATTATCTTAGCTATTTTGTGTATATAGGTAGATATTTTCCTCCTTCATTCTTTTCTCCTTTCTCCCATCCCAGTTATTCTTTCCTTTCAAGCAGATTCTTTAACTTTCACTAAATCTGTTTTACCTTTGGGGTCTTATTTACTTTTTCAGTTTCATATAATAGGGAGACAATACAATGTTTACACATGTGAGTCTGGTTTATTTCACTTATGAGTATAGACTCCAGTTGCATCCATTTACCTATAAAAGCTTCTAGTTTATCTTTCTTTATAGCTATTTAATCCTCCCAATACAGTATAAAATACAGAATATAATTCCCACTTAAGGGGCTTGTCCGTAGCCATTCAGGTAATTGGTGGTTAGCTAGTATTTGAACCCAGTTCCCTTTAATTTAAATGCATATACTTTTACTCTTATGACTTAGTGCTTCTAATGGAGCTTTACCCTGCTTACATGATGAATGTCAGCCTCAATATGAATTTTCTTTAATTTTGATGCCTGGTTCTTCCATTACCTCCAGTCTTATTATATCCAAGGAAATTTCACAGACAAAGGGCTTTCTCAGTGTGATGAGCACTTACTTGGTCTAGGATTGCTGGTACAGATGAAATTCAAGGAAACGTGTATCTCCATATAATATTGGATAGTGTATGTATATATGTGTATGTGGACTCAGAACAGTACCTAAGCCATTGTAATGGTTCAGTAAATGATATAAACATGTGAATGTAACATATGCACATAGCTGTGTGATACAGGTACATATCTGGTTCTAACGAGTCTAGATAGTAGGATAGGGTAGGAGAAAGATGACATGCAGAAATAATGTTTTTTGACATTGATATTCATGCCTAGCCATCAAATAACACTTCTGGAGCTATATCTGCTGAAAACCCTCAGCTGCTGGCAACCTGAAGGTAACAACCATGCAGAAACTGGAAATGAAAGAGAGGTCTTATAAGCAGAAGGAAGTTCCCAAGTATAAGACATGATCAAAATGTGTTGTGTTTAAATTTTATATACTTATTACAGTAAAAGGCACATTGCCATTAACCTCTCTCCAAAATACGTGCTTCAAACACACTTATCGCTTCATTCTTTGCTACTTTTTGAAGCAGGTCTGTCTTTCAAGGCTTTTTGAGATGTGATGAAAACTGAGGTGCATGCTGCTGCTGAGTGGCATTAAATGGGAAAGCAGGCTTGTACAAACCCTGGCCAGGTGTCCCCATCTACTGTATTAATTGAATCTAACCCAGTACAGCTTCTTTCTCTTCCCCGAAGTCAAAATGATCATGAAAGGTAAAGGTTGTGAATGGATTCAGGACACTGAAGAAGCCATGACAATACAGCTAAAGGTGTAAAAAGGCTTTCCACAACTGCTCAGAGAATGCCAGGAATGACTGGATAAATGTATTCCAAGCAAGAGGGATCATTGTGAGGAGAATTAATGCAATATCTTTTACTGTAATATATTTTTCAAAAGTTAAACTTTCACCAACTGTTTTGATCATACCCTGCCTATGAGGGCTGCCTCAGTTCCCAGCTGGGTCCAGTGACTCACAGAGCAGCAGAGCTCTGGTTCTTAGCTTGTGTGTGGGAGGAAAGAGTCTGAATCTGGGCCAGAGGCCTTGCCTGGTCAGAGCCTAACCCACTCAGATCCTGAGGGAGAGGGATCCCTAGAGCTTGGAGCGTGGGAAAGTTGTTTAGATGGACTTTGTAGAATCAGTTAGGGAAGGGTGCTTCAGGGTTTTCTTCATTCATCTTGGGCTTGCAACATTTAACCATGTTGTAATCTTTGTAGTCAAAGGATTAAAAATGCCATCTTGGCTTTCCACAGCACACTGGGTGGTAGTTTTCCCCATCAGAACCATCTACGTGCTACTAATGGAGACACTGAGATAATCTGAAACCTGCAACAGAAGTAGCAGCACAGTCCCACCACTTGCCGTGCCTTTTCCAAATACAGTGTCACAGGTGCCAACACTCAGGTGGTTATGGAAGGAGGCTCTGAACTCAGAGGGACTGTTTAGACCCAGATCTTACATTTGCAAGCTTTGTGAGGTTGGCCAAATTTCTCAGCCATGGTAGCCTCACCTGTAAAATGTAAACAACACCTCACCTGGCTGTGAGGAAGGGACATAATGTATACCAAAATGTCAAGGATGATTTTCCTCCTCTTTCTACCCCCTCATACTTATCCTTCCTTTTTTTCTTTTACTTAGCTTATACCAGCCCATTAGAAAAGTCATTATCTGCTCTATATTTCTTCTCAAAAGACTAAAAGTCTAGCATCTCTGGAATTGAGGTAATTACCCAGAATCTTGTTAATGGCGTTTATGGAAACTATACCAAAGAGTGGGACATTCTCATCCTCTCCAGATGCTGGATGTAGCTAAGAGAAGAGAGAGGCCGGCCTGAGCGTATGCAAGCTAAGGGAGACAGACAGCACCAACAGAAGCCACGCCGTTTCCCCACCAGGCATAAGCAAGGGGCCAGAGGTTAAGAGAATCCGATGTGTTTCCCAGACATCTGTTGCTCTTGGGAGTTTGCAGTGCTCATCCTTGTCTCAGAGAGCTGAGTGCCTAATTGCCGTGGACAGCTACAAAGATGTCTGATCAATGGATGCAGAAATAAATTAGTAGATGAGCTGGTCCAAATGCGATGTGCCCCACCGGCATTTGGTGATTGCCTGAGTGGGATTCCCATCAGACCAGATACCCCTGATGTAGTGGAAAGCTTATTGTGTCTGAAGTGAATAGGGGCCCAGTAGAGGAAAACTATTAGAAAATGAAGGAAATCAAATATAGCGCTGTAATTGTTTTCGTGAGGTCTTTTTTTTTTTGGTAGCAGAAATCAGACTCAGGCACCCTTGCACTTGCTAGTCAGCTGCTGTGCTGCTGAGTGAAATCCCCAGCCCAGTGTTGTAATTTTTAATATAGTTATTGAGATTTTTGTTTCTCTTCCAAACTCTTTGTTTCTTTTGATAAACCTATGATATTTTGTAAGAAGAAGATAATAGTGGTAGCTGGAACAAAGTAGGGGTAAAGGAGAGTTAAAATGTGTTCTGAGTTGTAGATAGGTGACAGGTGATACAGACTTGGAACATTATGTTTGGAAAAGTGACTATCATAAAAGAATAAGCTGTTTTATCCCCCTTCCCATCTAATAAATGTGATTGAACTCCAAATAAAGGATGTGATGACTTTTTCAGCAAAGCAAAGCCCTTGAGGAGGTGTATGGCACTCACAGCATGGTCACGGTGAGCAAGTCCCTCATCTGAATGTGCAGTGTGAGTACACAGGTGCAGAGGTTTGGAATCAGTGAGGTTGTTGGAACCTCAAACCTAACTGCAAACTCTATGATCTGGGGCAAGATTCTCAGTCTCTGTGTTTTGACCTGTAAAATGTGGAAAATAATCCCTCCCTACCTCATGAGATTGTTTTGGGGTTTAATTTAGATATTTATATTAAACAGTTATATTCAATCAACTAGAACCATTTCCTCTAAACCTTTTTGCCCAAGTCTTGGTCTATCAACATCTCTAATCACTCTTCTAAAAAACATTCACTGGATACCCTCATGCCCCAGATTTCCTGAACTCAAAGTAAACATCTAATCATGGAGAAATGCTAAGGGTGATATGTGTTAGAGCTAGACCTGGCTCAGCCTGCAGCTTGGGTGAAATTGGGCTTTGTCACACTGCTACTTCTCCTACAAGTATGAACTGGCTTTTTCCTGGAGCAGGCACTGATCATGAGCTACTCAGTGATGTTCACCCATTTGTCACTCCCTGACTCCATAATAGGCAGATTTGCCTTGTTATTGGGATGGGTCCCTTCCTCCCCACTAGCTTTAGGAGAATGAGCCATGGTTACTCAGTGTCCAGGGCAACCACAAACCCTTTGTCAGTGATTGTGATTGGTCTGACAGAAGGCAAGTGATCCAGTTTTAACCAGTCAGATTCAAGGAGAAGTCTGCCTGCCTGAAGCTTCTGCTAAGGATTTTGCTTTCCTGAAAAAAGGCCCACACTTGGCTGGCATACTGAGTCCCTTTCCTTCATTTTCAAAGTGGAAGTGATACCTGAAGCTGCTAGTTATTTTGGAACCATGAGGCAATAGCACCAGAATAAAAAACCTATAACCAAAGATAGAAAATCTGGAGTTCAGTGGTCAGAAAGAGCCTGGATTCTTCATCATATGATAGAATATTGAACTGCTAGACTTCCAGTTAGGTGAGATGAATGAATGCCTGTATTGATTAAGTCATTTTCAGTTGGGGTTTCTGTTACTTGTAACTAAAAGGATTCCTAGCTTATATTCCTTCCTTCTGGAGAATGTTCTTTTTTTAAGTGCCATATGGCAATGTTTCTTGTAGCCAACTGCTATCTTTTTGCCCAGCTGGCAGCCAAGGGGTACCTGCTAAGATATTGTTGGCTATCATTGTATTAATCATTATATTATTAAGAAACAACTTCTTCAAAAAGTATTTGCATTTTAACACACTTTTCGTGGAAACAGAGAAATTTCCTAGAGACAAACACATAAAGTCATGGTGGCAGAATGATGGGTCTTGGGACTACAACTTTGCAGAAGGCCAAGAAAGCTTGATTTCTGGCACTTTCAGCTCTGCATGTAAGCGACCACCTGATTTACCTATGCATGTCTGCTACTTACTCAAAGTGCGGCCACCAGCAGTGCTGGCAGTTTGGATTTTACTGTAAAAAAACAAAACCGAAAACAAAATCTTATGTCTCCAACCAGATCTACTGAATCAGAACCTACATCAAAAAAATCTCCAAATGACTCAGATGCACATTTATCAGGAAGCACTGCCCTGGAGGGTATGGAATTACTAGAATTGGGAAAAGCTCAGTTTTCAAGTATCAGGTGAATAAAGCAAGACATAATATGACCAGGAAAAGTTGTCCTTTTATTTGGCAGTAAAGAACTGGAGTAAACCAGATGTGTTGAGTGAATAAATGATCTTTCAGAGTTATCTGAACATGAAAAACAGAACTATCCAGTGAATCACTTGTTTCAAGGTTGTATCTTATTTTTAGTAGAGACACGGGATGCACAGAAACTGAGAGGACAGTGGAAATAGTGATGGTTGTGGTGTGAGGAAGGGCCCACAGGAATGGGTGTGGCCACACGTTACAGACCCTCAGAGCCTCACTTTGTTCCCTTCTGCTGCATCCTTAAAGACTCAGAATCTCATTAGTGGCAGTTCCTGGTGATCAGGCAGTGAAGGCTAGCCACATCAATAAAAATAATCATCAATTTGTATGAGATGTAACAATGTCCAAGTTAATTTGCATGAAATATGTGACTATTACACAAGGCTGGATTTGGCCAGTTCTAGGGAATTTTCTCCCTGTAAAAAGCCTCATGGGAACTCAAATTGTAACCAGAGGTCATCTCACTGACCTATAAAGAAACATCCGTATCTTGGGGACCAGAACTCTTAGAGATTCCCTTGCCCTCCTCCCAAGGCCGATTTACATAGGAGGCAAAATTAAAATGAGAAGAATGCTCTGTGTCCATGGAATTAAGATAAGGAGGTTTAGATGTGCACTCTCAGTATCAGACTGAGATGGCCAGACTTGTGCTTCTCACCATCAAAATGGTCTTGATAAAGGGAAAAACTGAAGCCTAATAGCTAATGCTCCCCATCCCCGACAGCCTTGGCCAATGTTCGTTTTCTTATTTTCTGGTTTCCTGTGTTGATGATTCCTGATCTCTCTCTATATTTAATACTTTTAGTCATGTTAAAAACAACAATGTTTCCTAAATAACATATTGATTTTTTGCTGTGGTTTTTGTATCCCTCTAACAACTTATCATCTATCAATCTCACCGTATAATGTGTGGAGGCAACATCATGTCATTCATTTTCTAGTTCTTAGTACTCATCTCACAGTCACCTTAGGTATGTAGACAACAAGGTATGGTCTCTGTTTTCCTTTCTGCCAGTAATGAACGCATGGCAGATCCCATTGGTGTTTCTCCTAGGAGTTCATTATCAGATGCCTAAATAATTGATCCTCTCAACTCTTGGAAAATGTAGGCAGGCCCTGAGTGGCTGGAGCCTTTGAGTCATTTCTTCCACACAGTAATATTCATGTATTTCTGAATATGATAAAAGATGGAACACTTAGGATAGTGCAGTGGCCCTGAAATCAGGGTACCACTATCTTCACATAGGCAAGCTTGGCAGACCCCATTACCCTCTGAAGATCAGTAATTTAGCCAGGTGGACCGAAGCATACTAAATAGTAAACCAACAAAGTTGCTTACATTCAGTTGGACTCATAAAGTTTAAACTTTGAGCTCCAGGCACTGCAGAGCCTGCAGGTTGGAGCTAAAGCGTGCTGGGTGAGGGATTGCTGGGCTGAAGATACAGAGGCCAGGTGGGTCATGGGCATGGCATGCACAGAAACAAGATTCTTCTTCCCTTGTAGTGCTTATTTTCTAATCTTGGGAGGCTCTGAACAAAGAGGGACTGGTAGCAGCCCCTAACGGGAGTGAAAACAGTCAGTCATCCACTCACATGAAGAAAAGCTGAGGGAGGAACTTGACACATCTGGAGGCCATGACCAGAGTAACAGGCTGCATCTCAGATTACAACCAGTAATGTGATTACTAACCTTTCTTTAAAAAATTTCCAGATTCTATGAGCTCTAGTTTATTTTGAACTTCAGCATTACTTCTGCCATTCCAATACTTTTATTTATTTATTTATTTGTGGTACTGGAGATTGAACTCAGGACCCTGCACTTGCCAGGCAGACACTTATGCCACTGAGCTATATCCCCAGCCCCGATTCCAATACTTTTAAAACAGCAGAGCAGCTTTTGAATGTCCTAGATAAAGCCAATCACTTTTTCTATTACTAAATGGAAATACTGTCTAATATTCTTTTAGACAGTTTTCTCTGGCAGAATATGTTGCTGTCTACTTATGGATATTTAGCTATACTCCTAGTCACTAATTCTACAGACAATCCCTTACTGGTGCAATACCTAAGTCCTTTCTTCTCTTGCATTCAGAAGTTTCTAGAAAGTTTGATTTTGGTGTGACTGTATTTGTTTGCTAATACAACAAAGTGCCATACACCTGTGGCTTAAGCATTGGAAATCTATTTGCTCATGATTATGGAGTCTGGAAGTGGAAGACCAAGATGGTAGCAGGTTTGGTTCCTCTGTGGCCTCTTTCCTTGGCTTATTGATGGCAACCTTCTCCCTATATCTTCACCTGGTCTTCTATCTGTGTGCCTGTGTCTTAATATTCTTTTCTTATGAGGTTACATGTCCTACTGAATGTCAGCCCACCATAATGACCTACTTTTAGTTTAGTTCCTCCTTAAATGTTCTATCTTCAAGTACAGTCACATTCTGAGATATTAGTGGTTTGGACTTTTATACATGAATTTTGAATGGACTGTAATTCAGTCCTTAGATGTTTCCAGTAGCACTGAGATAAATATGAGGCTGGATTAGATTTTTGGGATAAATAAAAGATTTAGCAGATACCTGTCTTTGAAAGGACTTTGACAGGAGTCTGTGAACATGCAAATATATATACATGTACACAGGAATTCATGTAGCAGTTAACTAGTAGTTTATAGTTTACAGGGTTAATTAGTAGTTCACAGGATTTTAGAACAGAATAGGCTCTTAAGAAGGACATTTTCTTTTTTATTTTAAAGAGAAAAAACAATAACAAACAATAATACAGAATTTCAAAACAAGATAATAGGAGGTTAACAATGGTTAATATATTGTATATTGTTATCTTCAAAGTTGCTCAGATTACAAGATCTAGGCATTGAAAACTGATCAGACAATATAAACAAAAACCATTTTTTCAATGAACTAAAAGAGGTCAGCAGTATAACTGTTTTGTCTATTTTATCTGTATATCTACTTTCTTTTCTCTTTTCACCCATCCCAGTTCTTTCTTGTTTTTCAAACTTTTTTGTACCAAGATCAAACTCAGGACCTTGTGATTCTAGGCAGGCACTTGTGCCACTGAGCTATCTCTCCAACCCCCCAGTTGTTCTTTCTTTTTGAGTAGTTTCTTTCCCTTTCACAATATCTATTGTAGATTTTTGGTTTTATTTACTTTTTCAGTTTCTTACATTAGGGAGACAATACGATGTTTATGCATGTGAGTTTGACTTATTTCACATGTGAGTACATGTTCTTGAGTTGCATCCATTTACCAATAAAAGCCTCACGTTTGTCCCTCTTTATAGTTGAGTAGTACTCCATTATACAAAATAGCACGTCTTTTTTATCCATTTCTTGGTTGATGGGCATATGGCTTGTTGCCAAGATTTAGCTATAACAAATTGTGCTGCTATAAACATGGGTGCACATATCTCACTGTGGTATGGTATTTTTTATTCTTCTGGGAAAATATCCAGAAAGGGGATAGGTGGGTTGAATGAGACCTCTAACCCTAGGAAGGATATATTTTTTTATGCTGTTATTTGATAGAGAACAAACTGATCTCCAAAGATGTGATGCGATGTGTCCAAATGTATACAACTTCCATCATCTGGGGAACATGGTAACCTGAGAGTGAGGAATATAGTCAGAACAAATTATTCAGCATACATGTTCTTCTATCCAAAATCAACAAACACTGATATATTCTTTGTGGTGAGGAAATATTCTTATTGGAGAAAGCCTACTTATGGTCATGTAATTTGTTCATTTACGTCTGATGACTTTGCTCCTTGAGTTCTGGAATATTCCCAGGCTGCATGTCCAGCACTGATGTGGCTTTCAGGTGAGATAATTCTGTCTGCATCAGTCCCAGAAGCAGCTTCCTGGTCCTGGCTCACTGGTCCCAGTGTGGTAGCCACAGCTGCCTGTGATACCTCCAAAGCTTGTAACAAATTACAGGTCGATGAACCCAACCACTTGAGTTGCTCTGCCACATCTCTACTGCCTGCTTGTCAGCAGAAGCAGAAGCAGAAAGAGAGCCTGTTTTACCTCTGTGGCTGAGATATTGCCCATGTCTATCCAGGTGATAAGTTACTTTTCATCAGAACTCTAGATACAAAAGGTCTGGGAAATGCAGATTTCACCTTTTTATGCTCTCCAGTACAGGGAGAACCATAGAAAGATATAGAATGCCAATCTGTTGTATACAGCAATTACACCTTTAGTCTTATGGATTTTGAACAATAGAGTAAATTAGCTAACAAGCCCTGTAACTCTGAACAAATCTGGTACACTGACATTTTTTGTAAATATAGCTTTATTGGAATATAGTCATGTTTATTTAGCTACATATGGTCTCTGACTGCTTTTATGTGATAATTATCTGAGCTGAGAAATTGTGGCAGAAGCCTTCAAATCTGAAAATATTTACCGTCTGTGTACAGCCTCCCTTGTGGTTATGTGAGGTCATATTGATATCAGATGCAGTTGGGACTAGCAGTGTTTTCCAGGTTCTTATTTGTCCTGATCCATAAGTTGGTCAGGGCAATTGGTGGATGTAAAAGATTACCATTTATTGGAGGGAAGAATTGAGAAAAAGAAAAGAAAAGAAGCAGGGAGAAGTGTAAAAGAAGTGATCAGGGAGGAAAGGGTGCTTTGAAGGAAAAAGAAAGGATATGTCTTGTAAGCAGAACAGACCACTGCAAGAACAAGAGCGCCGTGGCTCCAAAGTCCGTTGATGCCATCCTTTTATATCTTGTTTAATAGTTTATCCAGGTGGTTCTACTTGGTCTTGTGCTATAATGTTGATATCAGGTGCCTGGTTCAGCATGTTTACTTATCAGATGATTGGCAGTGGGTGTAGGGCTTGGCATGATCCCATGTCAGGCTTGGGTGCCACTGTTGTGCACCCAGGCTTAATAAGTTTCTTCAACTAATATGTCATGCCCAACTGCTCCAGGCACATCATCATGCCCTAGCCTCACACTACAATATGACTAAATGTGGTCCGAAAGGCTATGAGCAAAAGTAATATACATGCCACTTTTACATGTTGGCTTTAAGTTTTAGGTGTGTGTTTGTGTGTGTGTGTGTGTGTGTGTGTGTGTGTGTGTGTGTGTGTGTGTGCTTCCACCCCTCTTGCTGTTTCCTATAAGCTTAGAAAACTTTCTGTGAAAGACAGACAGTAAATATTTTGGGCTTTGGGGGCCACTGAGTCTCTGTTGCAACTATTCAGCTCCACCCTTGGAGCATAAAGACATCTGTAGACAAGATAAAAACAATTGAGCATGGCTGTGTTCCAGGGAGACTTTATTTACAGGACAAATGTCATCTGCAGGCTGCAGTCTGCTGGCCTCTGCCCTGAGAGATGGCTAAGGAACACAAGGAAAGAACTTGGGTTCCTGAATTACAACATGGGAAAAAATTGTCCAGTATCTTGTACTATTCATATAAAGAGTGAATCATGAAGAAAACAAACAAATATGTATTTTAATTATTTAAGCCATTGTCTATTTCATTTTCTTTGTTACTGCAGCTTAGATTTATGTGTTACTAATTGGAGTTGTAAATGCTATCCAAACTAGGGAGATATTTTCTAATATTTGATGAATATCTTTTTCTAACATTTACCACCAAAGGTTTCCTGAGCACATACTGTGAGCTGGACTGTGCTGAACACAAACAGGGCATGCAAAGATGAAGGAAACATGTCTCATCCTTGCAGTGGATGACACCTATGTTAGGACTTGCTGGTGGGTTATAATTAGGTACGGAGTCAGTGACTAATAATTTATGATTTAAAGCTTTGAAGTTTGTGCACTATTAGGGATCCCCCAAGACCAACATAAGGCTCAAGGATGTGTCAAGAGGACTCACAAAACTCAGAAACTGTTAAGTTTTATTAAAGCAAAAGGGTATAGATTAAATCAGTGGTGGAAAAGACTCATGAGGTAAAGAGCAGGAGAAACACAGTCAAAACTTCTAGTTGTTCCCTCCCAATGGAGTCACATAGCAACACATTTCATCTCCCCGTAGTGAGCTGTGACAACAGAAGCATTGCAAGTCCTTAGCCTTGGTATCCAGGGATTTTACTGGTGGTCCACTACATAGCCATTCAGTGCTAAAGTGAATGACTTCAGTTACTCAGTCTCCAGCTCCTCAGAGCAAAAGCAAGCATTCTCCATAAATCATTCTTAACATAAAACCCGTATGATTATATCGGTTACAGCTTTGCCCATGGCCTTGGGCATGTAAAATTGCTCTGATCATGTAGAATATCCCAATGGCTCAATATCTCAAGAGGTTATTTTTGAGGCCAAGGGTAAGAATTGGCCTAGAGTTGACCTTTCTTGGGACTGTGGGTGGCTTGAGCGACCCAGAGCTGTTGAGTTAACCCTTTCTTCTGCTTGTGTCTTTTAATAATACTAAGAGTAGATTGCAAGTTATCCCCTTTTCCTTTTTATATGCTTTCTTGGTTGGGATAGAAGAGTATTAAGTTATAGCTTTTATGCTAGGTAATAACACAAGAATGTATACAGCATATGGCTGTCATCTTTCGTAAGTGATAAAAGATTGACAATTTGTAACAGCTGAATCCTGGAAATGCCTGTATACCCATCAACAGATGACTGGATAAACAAAATATAGTACCTAAATATAATGGGCTACTACTCAGCTATGAAGAGTGACAAATTTGAGGCATTTATAGGAAAATGGATGCACCTGGAAAACATAATGCTGAGTGAAGTAATCAGACACACGAGCTTGAATACCATATGATAACCCTCATTTGAGTGAGGCAATGTACAAATAAATATGGATGGAAAGGGACATGGGACAGATTTCATACAATAGGGAAATGATCCAAGGGAACAAGGAAAGAGGAGGAAGGGGGAAGGGAAGAGGAAATGAGAGGAATAAAGATATTCCCTGCCTAGTAACTCTAATGATTGTAAACATGGTTAGCCATAACCTGTGCTAAGACAAATAGTATCAACAGGCACAAGAAAGATGATTGGGGAGTGGAGGGGAGAGGAAAGGAAGGAGAAAGACAGAGACAAGCTGTGATATGTACATGTAACCATTCCCCAAGATGCTTATCAAACAGTGGTTTGGCAAACTGATTTGGCAAACAGTGGCATGCAAGAAAGAAGAATGGAAAAGAAACTGGTAGCCACCCATGTTCCAAGGTTTAGAGTATAAAGTGGCTATAGACAATAGGAAAAATGGAAAATAGGCTCTAGAATTTATTTGAAGAGAGTTTAGGGTAGGGAGGTCATGGATAATGTATTAGTTTTGGAAATAGTGAATATGAGATGCCAATAAAATATCCAAATGATGTCCATCAGAGCATCAAAAAGTGGATCAGTAGTTTGAGACAGGGCTGTGTGTCTGAGAATCCTTAGCACAGAGGTTCTGTGGAAATCATTGACATTGTCAAGTAAGAGAATGTAGAAGCAGAGAGGCTGAGGATGCCAGTATCTAAGGAAGAGCCAATGGGGGACCACCGGAGAAAGCAAAGGAGCATCAGCTTGAAAGCCAAGGAGGAAAGCACATACTCTGTAGGACATGCCCCGAGACAGAGAAGGATGCAATGGGGGAAGACTCTTCAGCCTATCTGCCAACAAAGCAAAGCAAAGCTATGCTGGATGTCCTTGAAGTAGGCAGTGGTCAAACTTCAGGAATTACAGAGTAAGTAAGTGAAAGGAAAGTAGGGGAGAAAGTGCTATTTCTAGGGAGAAGCAAGAATTCTTATGGATGGGGTGGCCGGATGGGGGAACTTGGATCTGACATGGGTGGGCCACCAAATGCAAAATGCTAACTGAGTAGGTACCCGAAGGCTTTCAAGGGAACTTAGGAAATCAAAAGCCCCAGATGATGTTTCTCTCTGACATGAAACTGCAGCAGCTGTTTTGATAAGGAGCCTCTCAAATGCTGGTGACACTGTGAAAGCCCCTCAGACGACAGGGGAATCATCCCACCATCAATTACTATCTGGGCCCTCTTTACTCACCAAGGAATTTGGCAGGTCCTTGGGTGCTGTGTTCCAGCCCAGGATCTCTTCAGATTAAAGAGCTGCTATAACTTTCTGTTTATTTTAGAAAAGATTAATGGTTCCCCCTCCTCGTTTCTCAGGGACAGACTTCAGTCTGTCTACAGTGAGTCATTAAATATATTGGTTCAACCACTCTGGCTGTAAGATTACAGATATAAAACCATCTGATTTTGACAAAAAGCAGCTGCAGCCTTCTTAGTTTGAGTACGCAGTTGCATGTGGGCAGAGGCAGATAGGGAAAATGAGTGGAAGGTGCTCCACGACAGACACGAACTCTCCACCCTAATCTGTAGTCTTCCCATGTCCCCCTGCGGTTGGAGGATTTCTTTCAAACAATTCGTGGTAATTAGCCCACTTCTACCAGCTCTTACTAGCTACCGCCATAAATAATGTGAACATAAACAAGAAAGTGAACAAGAAGGAATATTTATCTTCAAGAAGTTTACAGCATACCACGATAAATTAAAACTCACCAAGAACTCAGGCTGACTATCATAAGTGCTATCTGTGGTAGAGGGGTCTGAACATAATGTAGAGCTGAGATCAGTCCTCAGGCAGGACTTTCTGGGGGAGGCAGTGTGCATGCCGATCTCAAAGGACCTTGACAGGCATTTGTACAAATGCAAGTACATATACAAGCACATGTGAGTGTATGGGGGTTAACCAGAGGGAAAGTAAAGCACTTGAGGGAAGAGTAACTATTTTTTTTCTTGGGGAGATCTGGGGTATAAGATTGGAGAAGGAAGTTACAAAAGAGGAGTCTAAGAAACGTAGAGAGAACCCACATTATGGATAGATTTGATGAAAGGCTAAGGAAATTGATTCTATCAGCACAGAAGTCATTGAAACCTTTAGTAGAGAAGTGACATTATAAGAAATGTTACTGAAAAGCAAAAATTTATGGCTGGTAGTAGAGGCATGACAGGCTTATAGCTTCCACATCTCAGCCAGTAAGACCCTTTCACTCTCATCTGAATCAGGCTTCCCTTTAAGCTCACGGAGGCTGAGATTTACCCCTCTTATATTAGTAATAAAAAAAACTCTGAGAACTCTCACATCACCAAGAATCATGAAAACACCTTCTGAAACCCCAGAGATACAGAGCAAGTGAGAAGAATGCAAGTGCCCCCCTGGGTCCCGGCCCAAGGACAATGTTAATCCTCCCCGCTGTGCCTCAAGGGCTCCGCCTCTATGGTAGGGGCCTCAAGTCTATACTTGAAGATAGAGAATGTACATAGGTGACCGACGGGCTTAGGCATGGTCAGAAGACCAGGCCGGGAGCCTGATGTGCAGGTGACAGGCCTCTCAGAAGCTTCTGGCAGACGCAGAGAATGAGAACCATGCAGCTCCTGATGTTCTTTAGGGCTGGAAGCCTGGGACCAATTCAGGGCTGCCTTGCTCTTGTGAGCTAAAGGGGAAGGGTAGGAAAGACACTTGAAACCTGCTTTTAATGCAGCAATTTATACTGTATAGATGACTATGGTCTAGGGAAGACAACCACTATATAACTGTTCAAAATGAAATGTAGGTCGCTTGTGCCCTGATTACCTCCATCCTGACTTTGCTTGCCTTCCCCTGGTGGAAAATTCCCCATTGCCTTTGTCTCATAATCTTTCCTTTTTTCTTTTTTATCTTCTGGAAGGTAAAATATAGTTTTAACTGAAAGATTAAACATAGACCCCCTAAGTGGAAGCACTCCTTATGGGAAGAATCTCAAGATTATAACTAAGACATTGGCAGTACCATTGGAGTCAAAGGAACAATCACCTTGGAACAAAGATTGTGCTAAAATAATCCAAAATGAGAAAAGCTTTTTAAAGAATTAACTACAGTGTGTATAAATTCATCTGTATTTTGTGTAAAAGGCAGAAGATTAGAGGTGACATGACTTTCATTTATAATGTGCTCAAATGGAGTGTTTCTCAGTGTGGAGCTTCTGGTAATTTGACAGTTCTGTGTCATGCAGAATTTCTCCACTTTACTGGACATTCAGCAGCCCGGCCCCTTCCCATTAAGTGCAATCCCTGTTCCTCTGGTGTAAAACTGAAAAAATTTCCAGAGCAACACAGTTCTATGTTTCAAAATGCCTATGCATAAGTTACTACTTCTAATCTGCATAGCCGTTCAAATTGTTTATCTCATCTCCACCTGCAAATAATGACCTGAGTCTCAAATTGGGTTTCTGCCTTCCTCACGTTAGCAGACAGGGGTGCTGCTGGTTCTCAAGCTCTAGTAGGCTGACTCCTAATTCAGTTCCTTTTCTAAGATAGTGTACCACATTTCAATCAACTAATAAGGCACCACGTGAAATTTCATTGTTATTAACTGTATTTCTAGCTATCATCTAAGAAGCACAGATTTCATTGAACACAGGGCTCTTCTGCTGACCTTCTTGAGGGGAGCTTGGAGGTAGAAGACTGTGGGAAGACCATGGAGCTCCCAGGGACAAGAAGGAAGGGAGGGAAGAGGAGAGAATGCCCAGGGGGTCTTGAGAAATCTTGAAATACATGGCATTATCCACCCACACCCTGTCAACCTTGTATCCCAAACCTTCAATAGGATGCATGACTCATGAAATGCTTAAAGAATGAGTTGTTTGTATAAAATGCTGAAGGACTTAATATTACACCTGGGTTGAGAAAGACTGATGCAGAGACAGTCACGTACACCCAGGAGCCAGAGGCAGGAGGGACCATGAGAAACCTCCTTTGAGGACTGTCAGGTCTCAAGGGCAGGGCCTGGGGTGCTCACAGGTGGGTTCAATTGAGATGGCAAAAGCATCAGTTCATATTTGGTCACAGGCAATTCAAATGGAGGCAGATACAACGATGAGCTCTACCACACTTTCTAGAAATTACAGTAAGGAGAACCAATTTATTCCAGAGATAGACCAGCTTGAAAATTTCCCAAAACAATTTGAAGGTATGTATTCTTAGTTAAGGAAATTCATGAAGCATTTCAAAAAACTGCTGATTTGTTTTTTAACATGGTTAGGACTGTAAGAGGAATTACCTAAGTGAAATTAAAATTGGCTAGTGTGGGACATCATGCCAACTCAAACACAAACAACTTGAAGTCCTGTGCAACTGGTGATCCCGGGACTATCAGTTCCACAGTAGGGAGAAGGTTATGGAGGGTCACCCTCTGTAATAAACATGAAGCCCCAGATCTCATGAGAATGATAAAATGGTAGAGAATAACTGAATCCACATAAGAAATGTGGATGAAATATTAAGCACAATTGTTCCACAGTTATGATTACTATACACTGAGATTCTCATCTAAACATTTATTTTGTTCACAACATGGACTTGGTGAGACCTGGTTTGGATTCCTTTGGAACCAGTCTGCTCTTAATTCAAGTTGCTCTGTTCTGGTTTCCTGCTTTCTTGTATTCAAGATCCTATTATTACAGGGGACCTATTCCTTATCTTTGCAAGAACACTATTTTTTATGTGAGAAGCTGGGGTGTTGACCCTGGAGATCCCTGTGGCTAGGGGTTCCTGTGAGCTTTATCCGAGTGCTGCTCCATGGGGGTTCCCTGTTGCACTGCCCCACAGTCATAGGCAGGATGCCCCTTCATTCTCGGCCAGTGGCTCCTTCAAGGCAGTCTGTTTTCAAATAGTTAGGAATAAAAGAAACACCATGACGCTGGGTTTTGTTGCCCTCTCCTCTCCTGATGCTTCTATGGAAGGTCTCTCAACTGTCCCTTTGGGTCCCAGTTATGTTGTCCAGTCTCTTGCCCCAAGGTAGGCTTTGTCCTGATACACATCTAACACAACTGGTCAGTGATTGTGACTCTCATTCAAATAATGATAAAGATAATACTAAATTGGGAGGGCATTGTGCTCTTTGAAGATGAACTTGAGAGACATGAAATCTCAAGAGAAATCCTGCCGGCATGAAGTCTGGGGTCCTCAATGGGTCTCTCCCTGACCCTTGAGTAGAGGTTGCTTGTCACAACCAGCAAGGAAGAGGAAACATTCTGCCAAGTTTTCGGCCCTCAGTATTTCTGGGTTTCACTTGAAAACAATTTAGAATCTAATATTTTACAAACAGATGGTAGAGGAACATAGCTACTGCTTAAGCAGGCAACTTGTTGGGTCCCAGAATTTAAAAGGGTTCAGAAAACATCCTAGAAGTAACAATGATAAGTTAAGACACAGGCCTACAAAATAGTTCCCTTAAGTGTATAAGGGAGTGTGTACAGAATACAATTAAAGCTCTAAGATTACAAGAGAAACACACACACACACACACACACACACACACACACATACACATGAAATTTTAAGCTAAGATCTTTAGCTAAATCCTCTATATTTGTAAATGACTCCACAGTTTGAAGCATGAGTTTGAAGTTTTCATGGCATGGTAGCCCTCCCCAGTCAATCCTTTTAGCTAATATAAAGTTATTCTGGTAAGAATCAACAGCCTCCAGCCATTAGAAGTAGGGCAGAGTGGAAGAACCTATATGATCTTTCCTCCACAATCTTGACAACAGGAGTTCTGTAATAATAAAAAAGAGAAGTTTAGGTAGTAGCCTGACAGTACACAGACATGTATTCGTGAAAAGGTGCAAACCAATCTTAAACCTCATCTGTGGGGGTGGGGAAATGCCCCAGTCTTTACCCTCTGTGCAGCATTTCCCTATAAAAGGCTTAGTGAGTTTAAGATGAACACATTCTGGTGGTAGATGTGCAGGTTTAGGCATAGGTCCTTTGCGAAGTGCAAGAATGTGGGGTCAGCCCCCAGGTCTATGCTGAGAGCTCACACCACTCATGTCAGGAGAGCTGGGGCTGCCACATGTTTAGTCATCATTCAGGCAAGGGTAGTGGTTCCTGTAATGCTAACTAATCAGTGGCCTGGTTTGAATGCTACTCCCTTCATCAGTGAGAAAAGCTCTCAGCGTCCCTTGTGCTGATTACTAAGTTTCCTGGGATAAGCTTATTTAAGCATGTTTAAGATGCTGTCTTGAAGATGTTGATTCTGGCTGCCTCATATGTTGATTAATTCCTTCTAGGAGTAGATCCTCAAAACGGGGTGTTTTAAATGTTAGCAAACTGCTCTGAGAAGATACATTAGAATTAGCTTGTATATATAACTGCATCATAGTGTTTCAGTGGAAGTATCTTAAAACAAAATACCACACAGATAATATAATGCAAGAACAGCGAAAAGGCAACCCAGAGGGAAGGGGGTTGGAAGCAAGAGATATACTCTTGGGGAACTCATTCGCTGCTTTGAGTTCCAGTCATGAATTTTGCCTTGGTAGGTGCTGACTCCTAAGGACAGGTTGTCTTTCTTGGAGATTTTTACAAGAACTAAAGCTTGATTGCACTATTTCCGAAGTTTTCTAGTTTGAAGTCTAGAATAAATCAGACATCAGTACTCAGAGCTTTCAGGACCTCTCAGAGAGCATTTGAAGCAAGGGCCAGAGAAGCAAATTTATTTTCCCATCCACTGCCACATTTCTACTCTCCTCTCTTGCTGCTGAAAGGCAAAAAATCTCTCTAGCAGTGGAACATCTGAAAGTGAAGAAGCCTGTTTCAAGTGTATTACCAAAATCCTACTGACCAGCAAAAAATGGTGAATCCTGCTAAATGATAAAACTACCAGTATTTTAGACATTTCCCTGAATTTGCAAGACTCTAGCTCCTGCTGCCTCTACTTCTTCGTGGAACAAAGATCCTTTATGAAACAAATTAATGTTTGCATGCATGTGCACATGCGCGCGCACACACACACACACACACACACACACACACACACACACACACACACAGAGAGAGCTGTCACTTCCCTTGATATCATAGCATGTAGTTAAAATTGTACCATTGGCATCTTACAACTATTTTCACATTAAACCTTGACAGTTGTGAATTATCACCCAGAAAATCCAAACTCGGATATCAAGTCTCTTTTGTGGAACACAATTCAATGAGTCATTTTCATTTTAAGTCTTTTTTTGAAACAAGGGGGATTGGAAATACATATGATCAAGTAATAAAGAAATGCAATAAATAAATCCACATCTCAATCTTACGAAGTATTTCAGCCTTCATTTTTCTCGATGTTCTCTTGGCAGCTTTGATCTCTCAGATATCTCATGGCTTCTGAAAAATTGAAGAAATAAATCACACTGTAATACAAAAAGTAGCAAATGCAGTAACAGGGATTTGTAGATTTCGCTAGATTGATCTAATGCTTTAGTAGGACCTGGTATTACAGTAGTTTACCTATTGTTATGATAATTTTTCAGAGATTAGACATTTTAAAGAAACAAAACCCATACAGCCAGAGAGGCAGATGTGCAAAGATGGTAGTGTTGGCATATTGTACAGGTTGTGTGAAGACTGGATTGCCTGGATGATGTGCGGCAAGGCACCAGAAAGCCTTCACTGGTGGGGCCAGAGTGCCAAGAGGCATGTGAATGGTCAAGCTTTCTGGAGTTGATTTTCTCTCCCTTTTATTGAAATATCTCATATTTATATGTGGCAAAATGATCATTTTCTATGTCTGCCAGATATGAAAAAACATTAGGGAGCACCAAGTTAGGGCCTTACCATGTGATAGAAGTTATCACCCTAAAATATTGCTAGATATTAACACCTCAGCATGGATTTTTCTAATGAGTTTTTTTTTCCTGCCAATTGTCTGTGGAGAGAAAATGTGTATCAAGCACATCTTGGTGGGGGGGATACAGAAAGGTGGGGCTGAGCTGGCCCTCCAAGGAGGGCGGACTTGGGTAGGAGGCCTCAGTGGGGCAGACAGAGGAGGACTCTGGATGATCTGGAGATGAAAGGTTCAGCACCGTGACAAGAGAAGGCCACGTGGAAAGAATGGGGAGGCACTGCGATGGAGATCAGGTTCTGCGGCCATTTCTCAGGCAGCGGTTTGGCATTTGTCAAGGTTGTGCACAAAGACACAGATTTCATTTCTGAAAGAGATTTTTCCTAAGCCAAGTGCTCATCCAGAAATGGGTTGTTTACCTGGGAGGAGACAGACGTGGGATTTGAAAGGTTGACGAGTTATCTCGAGCGGAGACCTATCGAGGGGGGAGACAGGCCCCGGCAATATCTGACTGAAGAAAAGAAGCCACCTCCCACCTCGTCTTGCCCGCCTCCTCTTCCTCTGTTTCCCAACTTCTTGTTCCCATCGCTGTGACTCACAAGTGTCAGCCACTGGAGTGCTCCCCCTCTCCGAACCCTAGAGATCCCATTGTGAGGGTTTTCTTCTCATCCCCATCCTCTTAGCACTGGGCATGAGGCCAGACACGATCCACTTTTCCAAAGCTGCCCCCTGAGGTGCAGCTTCCTGGCAGCCACCTTCCACAGGCAAAACTGATTTGCCTCTGAGGACTGTTACGCCAGACGGACAAGCTGAGGTTTATGGTTTTCCACCGAGGGGTTTCACACAGCCTTGCCAATTCCCCTTTGCCATTGGCCAATTCCCTTTCACTAGCTCTCTCTGTCTGTCATCTGCTTTGTCAGCCAAATCCCTTTTCATTTTTCTCAGCTTCATCTTGGACTCAGGCCTAGCAAAGCTTGTCAAGAAGATTCCTGACATATGAGGTTTTATGACCCTCCTGCCACCACTGAGAGGCATGGCTTCTACCTCACCTCTGTGATGTACTGCAGAGTACATTCTCCTGTCTTCAGTAGAGCATATATGACCAAAGCACATGAATAGCCACATAATTATTTTCAAATGAGAATTTAAATAAAAAGATGTACTGAAGTCCCAAAAATAGAATCCTCGAGAGAATTGAATTGAACAGAAAAGCAAGTGGAGAAAAACTAAAATAGAGACTATCCTTGTACAGTACCAAAAATGTTTAAGGAGGGTAAAAAATTATTCCAAACATGGAATAGTCATTTGAGAATCAGGATACATTGGTTCTTGTCTAAGTCCACTTTTCATCCAGGTTCTTCCTATGAATACCCCAGACCATCCCAAATTTACTCGACTTTTTCTCTTCATTCTGCCGAGAGAACTCACCACTCACTGTTTCTCCAACATGATCTCACAGTGTTAGCAGAATGCAGGGCTCGCTCACACTGGTTACACACAGCCTGCTGTATCCACCAGAGCGACCTGGCCCAATGCGTTTCCCATCCCGTGGAACGACCCTGTTGCCCATTTGCACTTTTTGTTTGCCTAATCGGACGTTTCCGGAGGCTTACTGGGTGCCAAGCCGTTTACATACATTAACTCATCTGAGACTCATAACAAGGCCGTGGTGTGGGTATCATCATTATCCACATGAGAACAGGTGAAGAAACTGATGCTGAGAAAGGTGAAGCCCTTTGCTCCATGACACATAAACAGGACAGAATGCTAACTCAGGGATATTTGGCCAAACTCTGAACCACTGCACAGCTACCCGCTCTTCCCTTGTTGAATGAGCTTATGGCTTAAGGAGTTTAATGTTTACTGTGTTATTTGGTCGTAGAAATACCAGCTACCCAACTGCCCTCGGAACATTCCACTTTTAAGGCCACCAACACTAAGCTCAGCAAGAAAACCAGCCAGGATATCAGGCCAGGCATCGTGAGGTATGAACTCTAAACCTGGCCCAGATAATGGGCCACTGGGGCGTCCAAGAAAGCTGGGCATCTAAACCTCAGAGTTTTTGAAGAGGTTTTCTTTGTACATGGCCAAGGGTGCTTCTTGGACACGGCCATGGCTCAAGCTCTGCTTCCAGTCTGCTGTGTTGCCACGATGGGTCTCTCTTAGGCCATATCAGCTCTGCAGGAGGACAGGGAGAGGATATTTCACCACACTCACACTTTGGTGCTACTCAAGTTCAGAGGGTTCCTTCCCAAGCTGGCCCAGCTCCCAGGGACACCACCTCAGATTCATTCACAAAAGGTTAATGTCATGCTGCCCCCTCAGGAACAGGATCCTCTGATGTTCTTTTCCGCCCTGTCTGCGTTATTCTTCCTTTGTGGTAACTTTGTTCCAGGGATTTCCTTGCCTTCCTGGGCCCCATGGCTGTGGCCACCATACACCCTCAGTTTACCTCAATAGATTCAGCCACTGAATCTAAGTGCGGATGTGGTGGGGCTTTTATCTCTACCCTCACAGAAGATCCCCAGGGCATGGGTATTCAGGCAAATTCTTGCTCCACTACCCTTAGAAGAGCTCAAATAGTGCTTTAAAAAGAAAAGAAAGGGAAAGAAGGAAAGAAAGAAAAGGAAAAGGAAAAACTCAAGCTCCATCTCTTTCTGCCACAACTGTACCTCAACTTTTAGGAGAAACCTAATTACTCTGCTGTCCTTTAGTATCTGCAACTTAATTGTTAGGTGAATCCCCTGCCCTTTGGGAGTCTTGGCATCCACAATTCCCCATGGCCGGTAGTCTACTGCAGAACCCATGAACTAACCCCTCTCCACCGGGCCCCAAAATAGTCTGTCTCTTTTGCCTTGTTTCTTAGTCATCTTGGGAGCAATAAGGAGTTTATTATGTATCTGTGATGGTGTTTGGACTCTTAAAATGAGAGCTATCAAAGGCAACATCCTGTGGGGGTTGTAATTATTTTATTCACAAGGCCCCTACGGCCTGTCTGCAACAGACCTCTGATCTGTAATATCATAATGTAGCGGAGTCATCGTTCCAAGTCTTCTGTATTCATTTTCATCCCCAAGGGATGCAGAAAGTATAAACGGGAGACGAGAGTGAGCCTGGGAAGGACTAGAGGCTTTGAAAGGAGCTGACTGGCAGGGCATGGGAGTGATTCTTTCTGGCTCTGCTTTCATCTGGCTCCAGTTGGCCTCAGAGGCCAGGCAACTCCAGCCTTGGTCCAACTGCTGCTCCCGCCTAGACATGTGGGGTGTCGGGGTAGGCTAGGAGCATGTAATGTTTGTTCTCTGTCTGTCGCCTCTGAATTCATCTTTCTCTGACCATATCCACTGTGATAGGTTTTGCATTGCCAAAACTAGAATGTATAAGGATTTTTTTCTTCCCATATTCTAAACTCAAGTAAGTGTCAGAGAATGCACAGATAAGGTTACCATGTAAGAAACTTCTTGTTTCTTCCCTGGCAAGGCACTCACATTTTCTTAGCCCTCACAAAAACAACAAAGAGGTTTTTATTTCCCACCTTAGGAAATTAAGGATGTAAAAGGTGTACCTGGTAGAAAATTTACCTAGGAAATGAGCAGGGATTGAATGTCATGCCCATGATCTTTTCACTCTAGTAAGTCACAGACTATGACCTGAACAGTAGTCTTCCTTTGGAAGTGGTGTTCCTGTGACAAAATTAATATGCTTTCCTACTAAGTTATTCTTTTCACCAACCAAAAAACTATTTTAAAAGGTGAGCCTAAGTATTACATACTACTATAATGACATTTCAATGTATTATATATTGCCATAATGGCACTAATTTTAAAACAAACTAATCACTTAACTCACTCATTTTCTCTAAGTGTTTTTGTTTGTTTGTTTTGCAATACTTGATGCTGAACTATGTCCCAACTCACCCCATTCTTTTTTAATTTGTAAAAGTTTACAAGTCTTGCTACAGTGTTAAGTTGCCCCAGCTCGGCTCAAACTTTCAATCCTCCTGTCTCAGCCTCCCAGGATGTGGGGGTTATATGCATGTAAACACATAGCTTCAAGTATGTTTTTTTTCCTAACACTTGAGGAAAGTATGAATTTCTAACTCTTAAATTTTTGGATTTGAACCTCTTCCAGTTTGTCTGTAGAAGTAGAATGTTCTGGAACATTGGTATCCATTATCTTGTTGGCACCTCTACAGCTGTGCTCCGTTAGTGGTTAAGGACACAGACTCCAAAGCCAGCCTGTGGGTTAGAGCCCAACTGCTGCCTGTGAGGGTGAATCACTTCATGGGATTATTGCAAGGATGAAATGGTTTACTAGAATCAAGCCTTTGGAACAGTGAGTCCTCAATGGATGTAGCTATTATCATTTATAAAGTCTTAAACTCTTGTAGAAAATGAAACATATCTGTGACTTTTTTCTGATATCGCTACTCATTTGTAAGGAAAAGACAAACTATGTGCCATTTGCTTGAGGGAGACATGCCAGACCGGGGAACACTATTGAAAACAGCCCCATCTTATACAGAAGGTAAAACTATGGTGGGCAGTACCCAAGTATTGCTAAACATTGTGATGATAGACCTAAAAATGACAGCGGGGCCCTTTAGAGCCATTTCTGTCTTTTACTATAAAACTCAAAGCTTTCTTGTATTTTAAGTACTGTAGTATCTTTCTCTAGAAAGAAGAGACATTTCAAATTTTAACAATGCACTTCTAACTTTGGAGAGAAAAATGCATTTTACATAAGAATAATTTTTTTAAAAATAGCAGTAGTTATCTCTGGAAAGTGAAAATATTAGTAGTAATTATTTGTAGCTGTAGAGGGTACTGTGCTACACTTTTCAAGCTTTTTAATGAATATATTTTACTTTTATAATTTAAGAAGTTGTAAGAAATAAAGTTACAGGAACCTGATATATTTTCATTTTAAATATATTGCTTTAAATATATTTCATTTTAGATATATTACTTTAAATGTATTTTAAGTATATGTTGTTGGTACATTTTAGATATACATGGAGATAATATTCATCAAAGGGAGTTTGTTCCTGTACATGGTATATCTTATTTCATCTTTTCTTCCAGCTTTTCTGCCCCCCCTTCAGTTTCTCTTTATTTGCAAAATTTTGTTTCTACTTTTCCTTCTATTTTTTTCTTGTCCCTTCTTTCCACCACCCCTCTTGTTTTCCTTCCATTTGAACATTTTCATCCCATTTCACAATATCTATTATACATTTTAGACCTTATTTACACATTCAGTTTCTCATACTAGAGAAATAGTACAGTATTTGCACATGTATCCATTTATTACACTTAAAAGTGTGATCTCAAGGTACATCCATTTAGCTAGAAATGTCTACCAGCTTATCCTTCTTGTTGGCAGAGTAGTACTCCACTATAGAAAAGACCCCCATCTTTATCCATTCATCAGCTGATGGGCATGGGGGCTGTTTCCAAGATTTAACTATTACAAATTGTGTCACTATAAACATTGGTGTGAATATATCACTGTGGTACAATGCTTTTAATTTTGGGGGGAAGATACTAAGAAAAGGAACAGCTGGGTGACATGTAACCTCTAGTTTTAGTTTTTCTGAAGAGCCTCCACACTGATTTCCACGGTGGTTGCACCAGTCTACACTCCCACCAGCAGTGGATAAGTGTTCCTTTTCCCCACAGCCTGCCAGCATTTGTTATTGGTTGATCTCTTGATGATAATCATTCTTTCTGGAGTGAGATGGAATCTCAGTGCTGTTTTAGTTTGCATTATGGTCTTGAATGACTAGTAATGTTGAAATTTTTTTCATATATTTATTTACCATTTCTATGTTTTCATCTGAGAAATATCTGTTCTTTTCATATGCCCATTTCTGGATTGGGTCTTTACATTTTAGGTGTCTGATATTTTTTGAGTTCTTAATATATTTGATATTAGTCCTTTGAGGAACAGCTGGAATTCTTTTTACCACTTTGTAGGATGCCTCTTCATGCTGTTGGTGGTTTCTCTTGCTGTGCAAAAATTTTTTAATAAGATGAGATCCAAATTGTGGATTATTTGTGATAGTTCTTGTGTGACTGAGGTTTTTTTTTCACAAAGGTCTTTATCTACGCCAATGTCTTTAGGAGTTTTATCTGTCCTATCTTCCAACAGATTTAGTCTTTCTACTTTAATGTTTAGATCTTTGAATCATTTTGATTTTAGTTCAGTGCATGTTGAAAGATATGTGTCTAGTTTTAATCTTTGGCATGTGGAAAGCCAGTTTTTCCAATACCATTTATTAGAGAGTCTATCTTTTTTCCATTGAAGGTGTTTGACTCCTTTGTCAAAAATAAGGTGGCTGAGTATGTCTGAAGTTGTTTCTACCTCTTCTAATCTGTTCCACTGATCTTTAGGTCTGACTTTTTGCCAGTACCATGCTGTTTTTATCACAGTATCTCATAGTATAATATCAAGTCAGGGATTGTGATGTCCCCTGCCTTGCATTTGTTGTTCAGAACTGCATTTGCTATTCTAGGTCTCTGTCTTTGTTACTTTTATCTCATTGCTGAGACAAAATACCCAACGCCCAAAGTGAAGAAAGGAAAGGTTTGTTTAGCTTACAGTTTGTGGAGGTTTCAGTCCATACATGGCTGGTTCAGAGGCAGAATGGCACAAGGCAGAGGGCAAACTGTTCAGGGTAGCAAAGCACAGCAAAAACCACAAGAGCAAAAGGGAGGAATGGCTGCAAGCAGCCTCTTCTCTTCCCTTACATTCTAGAAGAGCCTACCCCCACCCAGAGGGCATGTAGCTCTCACAGAATCTCCATGCCCTCCTCTTCCACAGGTTCAGGATGAATACAAATAAGCACCCCAGCTCCCTTCTGAGTCACATAGTTAACCTTTTAAACTTCCCAAATTAACACAGTAAACAACATCCCAGAAGGGTAAGGGCATGTCCTTTTTACTCCAAGATTTACAACTGCCGAGTTACTTAGCCAAACCTCTAGACTCCCCAAGTTGACACAATGTATCAACCATAACAGTCTCTTCTGATTCCAAATGAATTTTAGGATTATTTTCTCTAATTCTGTGGGATGTGCTGTGGGAATTTTGATCAGGATTGCATTAAATCTGTATAACAGCTTTGGAAGTGTGGCTAGTTTCATTATATTGGTTCTCCCTACCCCAAAACAAGGGATATTTTCCCATTTCTTTGTATCATCTTCAATTTCATTTTTCAGAGTACTGTAGTTTTCAATGTAGAGGTCTTTTACTTCCTTTGTTAGGTTGATTCCTAGGGATTTCTTTTTTTTTCTTTTTCTTTTTCTTTTTTTTTTTTGTGGTACAGGGGATCGAACTTAGGACTTTGTGCTTGCCAGGCAGGTGCTTATTCCACTGAGCTATATTCCCAGCCTGGTATTTCATTTTTGGGTATACTTTCTCAGTTACTTTTCTCACACTGCTGAGCCAACATCCTTGACACCCAAAGTTAAAGGAGGAAAGGTTTATTTAGTTCATTTTCAGTCCATAATTGGCTGGCTCTAAGGCAGGGTGGCACATGGCAGAAGGGAAACAGTTTATGATGGCAGAAGACAGCAAAAGGAGTAAGTGAGAAGGAGCAAAACAAACCTCTTTCTTCCCCTTTTCTCTCTTTCTCTTTTTACAGAATAGTATAGATGTTTATTTTCATATGATTTACTTTCCTGTCCTGTTTTTTACAATATAGAAAAGAGTATTCTTTTAATAGCTCCAGTAAATATAAATTTAATCATTCTGTCTTGGGATGTAAACAGAGCTAAAAGGTTAATACACCCAACACTCCCCAAATAGTCTTTTAAAATGGCTTGCATGAGCATGACTGTTAATTTGGTTCAGCAATTTGATGCAAGTGCCTAGATACAAAAGTTGTTTAATAAGCCCTGCACAGGAAGAAAAGGGCTTCATACTGAGATAGCCACTAGAAAATCAGAAACTAGTAGCATTTGATTGCACCTTCAAATTTTAATAAGTGAAACATTCTTCAGCAATGCCATTATACATAATCTAAAGTCGTAATCAAATTTTACATTTTCTGCACACTATATAAACACACATCACAACAGTGCAATTAAAATTAACACAGATTATATACAAAATGAACAAAATTTATGTTTAGACCAAAAACTTTTTGCAATTTTTGAAAAATAACTTGACTAGATATTATTTTATTGTCTTACGCTAATTTACATTTATACAAATTTCTATTAGGCCTACTAGATTGAGATGCTAAGAATGCCTGCACTATTTAAAGTTACTGCACTATACTTTTATAAACATGGATTTCAAAAGGAGGAGGATACTTTAATGAATAACAGAATCCTCTTTTGGATTACTTAATTTCTGTTCACTATATCTTGCATGTTCATGTGAACATATATACACACTTAATACACACAACTATAGAGTCCTTGTAGGAAATGTCATAATCATATATACTGATAATTACTGGGGATTATGGTACCTAAAAAAATGTCTGAATTCCAACAAAGTTTGTTTTGTCATAAAATCAAGAGTCCTACTACCATAGGCTCTTAAACTCATAGTTTAATTACTGAAAATGATTTAGCCTATTTTACCAATTACATGAAAACACACATACCTTCAGCTTACCAAATCACTGGCTAAAAGCAATGCCATCATAAACTTCCCTTATAAAAGGAAATGACTACTTCTCAGAGATGTCTTCCAAGAGTATCTGACTCTTTGGTTTTGAGACTGTTGCAAGATATCACCTCTTCAGTTTGCTATGGATGAGAAGTTGCTGCCCACTTGGCATAGCCTCTGATTCTGTGGCACTGGCCTATAGTATTATTTCTGACCATTAAGCAATCTCATCTTGGCATACCAGGAAGAACAACTGATTAGAGCACTTATATCACTTTGGCTAAAGTAGTACAATCAACAATAACAATAGCATCAAACACAGCCTACAAAATGACAAACTGTGTAAATATTAATTTGCTACCTTTAACTATATGAAATAGATTTATGGTTATATTCAAAACCTAAAATAAACCAGAGTATCATATACAATATTAAATCTATAATATGGCAATTTTACCCTTAGGGGAGAAAATTTTAAAAGTGGTTAGGGGAAAAACAGAGAAATAAATGACAGAAATAGATTAGAAGCAAGGTTGGAAGACAAACTTTGGGAAACTGGTGAAGAACATAGGAGGGAAAGAGAAGGAATAAATAAAAACAAAAACCAAACAGAACAACAACAACAAACTAGAAACCATATTCACATGCATATAAAAACAAGAATAAACAATCAAGAAAAAATATAAAGGTAGACAATAAAATCAAAGTCCACTTCAAGGCATGTCTCTGCTGTCACTGGTAGACAACGTGGGCAGACAGAGTCCAGATCTGAGTTGATCAATCCCAGCAAGCCAGCTGTAGCTTTAGAGAAGGGTAGTGGATAATCCTAGTAAACCTGCACCTTCAGATCCATTGAAGCTCAGGCTGCTTTGTAGCTATGAGGTTGGAACCCAGCTTATTCAGTCTGTAAGACTCTCTGCCTTTCCTGCTGCTTGAACCTGGCTCCCTATAGGCCTGAACTTGGCTCCCTGATTTCCTCTTGACTGGAACTCAGCAATCTCACCCTGACATTGAGAGCCACTAGATGGCCCTGGCCTGAGGCTGTTCCAAGTCCTGATCTCAGTTGGCCCCTCTCCAAGATGGCTACCAGCCAATTGCCCTCTCCTGGATGACATCTGAACCCAAATAACTCAGCAGACACTCCAGCCTGCTGCATCCACTACCTCTTCCCTTGGTACACTTTCCCCTGGAGGCCTCTGTGGTTGCCAGTAGTCATTATGTGTCTGCAGCTTTCAGCCACCTGTCCCACACAGTGAGTCCAGGGTCAGGGAAAGTGCCATCTACCTTCTCCTTCTTCACTGAAGTCTCTTTCTTAGTTCTCCCCATGGGCTTCAATCCTCAGCTTCATATCTTTCCTTCTTCTCTTCCTTGTGTTGCTATACTGCAATATCTGGAGTCTCAGAGATTCTCTTTCTCTGCTGCTCACTACTCTGCCATCTTTTCAGAAGTCCAGAAATTGGATATTTGACTTCTAAAGTGACTTCCAGCTTTCCCATTCCTTATAAACATTTATTTTGATGATAGGTCTGGTGTTATTCTTTCTTGTTCTTTTGGATTTACTAATGGATTTGCCAAATGTAGTAGTTGTTTTAATAAACCAGATTTCAGTGGTAAAATCAACCTTTACTTAGCTTCTGAGATTGAGCTTCAATCTACTGTCAGACATTGGATGAGATAAAAGGAAACTGGACGAGTTCTAGGCAGAACAGTTTAACATGAAAGATGAAACTCCATAGAGCCCAGCCACACCCCAGGCAATCCTATGTTACCTTTTGAATTGCAGGCACACAAGTTGACTTGATCTGAACATTATTCTGTTCAATAAGGTTTTGGTCAAACCTTCAAACCTTCAAGCTCAGTCTTTTCTAAACACGATGACTTCCTATTAAACATTTCTACATAGTATTTTAAGTACTTGTCCATCTGCAGAACTCTTCCAAGCACTTCTAACACCAAGTTTTAAATTAAACAATGGGATCAGAAGAGTTTAGAAGTTACTGGACCAAATGAAAAGCTAAAGGAACATTTAAATCAGTGGTACCTTCCATGCATTTAGTGTCCCTTTGCTGCAAATTGATATATGTAATTTAGAGAATTGCTTTCAGAAAACTATGTGGAAATGAGTGAATGATTCAGAGGTACTGGTTCAGAGAAGAAGGTCCATTCTCCATTTTCCCAAATCATTATCTAATGATAAACAGGAAAGGTGAGAGAACTTTGCATTAGTCATGTTGCTAGCCAAGGAATAATTATAGCTAACATTTCTATAGTGGAGACGCTGTTCTAAGCACTTTACACATAACTAAATCATTTGATCCTTGCAACCATCTATGAGACAGGGCTTTGTTATCTTCCTATTACAGGAGAGGTGATTAAAACCCAGAGGACAAGAAAGTTGCTCAATGTCACATAGTCAATAAGTGGCAGAGCAAGGATCTGAACTCTAGGTACTGTAGCTCTTACAGGCTGAACACATGTTCTAGGTAGCACCCTAGAATGTGTGTTCATAACTAGGAGGCTGTGTTGCCTCAAGTTGATCACTAGAATTTGAGGGAAGAAAGTACTGTGAAGTAGTAGACGGTGCCAGGATTCTTCTGCATCCACAACATCACTATCACCATCATCACCAGCAACCTTAAATCCTGTAGTAAATGAATGGTGACCCCCAAAAGATGTGCTTGACATTGTGAAACCTAAGAATGTAGAATAAGGGTCTTTCCAGATGTAAGTAGATTAAGGATCTTGAAGGGAAGAGGTCTTCTTGGATCACACAGGCTATAAATCCAAAAAATATTTTTCTGAGTGAAAGGCAGAGAGATGTTTGAGACAAAAGAGGAGGACACACAGAAAAGAGGAAGAGACCGCACAGTGATGGGTGCAGAGGCTGGAGAGATGTGGCTGTGAGTAAAGGCAGATGATCGCCACCTGAAGGTAGAAGAGGCAAAAACCAGATTCCACTTAGCCTCCCCTGGGGAAAGAATAATCCTGCTAGATTTCAGATTTCTGGCCTCCAGAGATATGAGAAAATAAATTTTTAACCACCTCTGGCTTGTAGTAATTTACCGCTTCAGTCTCAGGTAACATACAAATGCTGTGTACTGGTACAGTACTTTCCAGTTTTCAAAATGCTTTGGCGTATATGACTTCATGTAGCCCCTCATGGTTTGGTTTGGGGCCCCACATCCACCATGAAATGACTGAGGGCCCTTGTGCAAGTCATAATTCTCTTTGGCCTCTCTGCTTCTCTTCCTTACCTATAAAATGAGGCAAATACCTGCCTGATGTTCCTCACTACAGTTTGTAAGGATCAAATACAAATGCTTGTCAATCTACTTTCTATGCTGAGTGCATTTTTTGTTTATTTATTTTTTGTGGTTTTTGTTTTGAGAGAAGGTCTTGCTATAGGGTTCAGGCTGGTCTTTAATTTGCTACTCAGGCTGGGCTGGCCTTGAACTCCTGGCAAGTCCCCTTCTTCAGTCTCCCAAGTGCTGGGATTATAGATATGCACCACCATGCATAGCTATTCAGGGTATTTTTGATGCCATACATTCTTTTCTGAAAATTTGCCTTTGACCCTGAACTATTTTTATTTCTTATCTGTTGGTGACAGATAAGTTATTGCCTATGTGAAGATTTGGGTGGTGTGAACACTCACCTATAGGGAGCACAGGCTTGTTTCTGCCACCTCCTTCACCAGGGTGCTGTGAGGCTGATAGCTAAGAGGGAAGAAACCAACCTCCTTTGGAAACTAGGTGCTGGAGGCAGTTTAACCAGACTGAGCTCTGGTGTGACTTTAGTCGTTTCCTGAATTCAGGATTGGTGTCTTAAGGCTGACTTCTCAAGAAATATCCGGTCAAAGAGCACATTCTCTCCATGATCAAAAGTCAGAGACCACCCCTAGAGGTGTGAGCAGTTTATTTTCCTACTGACCTTTCAACCTTATGTCTTGTGATAATGATGGCTCTGGAAGCTGATAATTAGCACCCACTGAAGCGATGGTTTTGTGACAGCTGATCCAGTCCAGTAAGAAATGGACTGAGACCAGTGGATCATCAGCCACTCAACCTGGGGACAAAAAGCTAAAATTTCAATACCTGACCAACTGTTGAGCAACTAGTGTGTTCCTCCAATCACGCTCTTAGACCATGATGGGAGCTTTGCAAGAATGGAAATCAGAGCTTGAAGTTTCGATGCCATGCTAAGACTTAGAATGGAGACATAAGCAATGACAAGGAAGAGGAGACTTGGTGGGAGGTAGGAATGGGGGGTGACTTGATGTGCTTCCGTAGGGGATGACATAAGCTCAGGTGGAAAAGAAAGGCACTTGCTTAAATTCAGCATGAAGCAGTTTCCTAGATTTTAGTGAATTATGCCACTTACATTCTGTCAAGCTTCTTATCTCCTATTTCTCTCTCTATTTTTTTAGCTTCATGGATACCTGGAGTTCTGCTAATATTTGACATAGCTAGGGACAAAACCATCCTCAGTTTCTCATGATTACTATGTGATCATTTCCCTCTTTTCTCTTATACCTCATCCAAACAATTCTGTACACTTAAGCACGACTAAGTTTGATAGACACAAAATTGAACATGTAATTTACTTGTCTAAACCCTTTACTGGTTTTCTATTGCTTTTACACTAAAAGTAAAAGTTCAGATCCTTAACATGACTTGTCACGTGTTCTGGCGCCTGCTGACCTTCCCAAGGGAATGAGTACCGTCTCCCCATGGCTCTTCACTACCCTTTGCGCCTCTGTTTTCTGGCCTGGGGTCTTCAGACATTTCAACCATGCCCCTCTTGTTGCTCTCATAACTCTCAGTGCATCATTCTTTCTTCTAAAATCTCTTACCACAAGTGACAGATACATAATCATTCCTTGACGGCATGGGGTATTTGTTCTAGGAGTCCCTGCTTCCCTTTCTCCCTCCCTGCCTCCCTCTCTCCTTTGCTTCCTCCTTCTGACCTTCCTCCTTCTTACCTTCTCATTTCTTGACACTGCTCTTTTTTCTTTTCTTAATACAGTTTGAAATATAAAGTTGAGACCTGTCTCAGAAAGCCTAGCAATTACTAAAGTATTAGCATACCTTTTTAAAAACCAGCCCTATTACTGTCTGTCAACTCTAAGGGTCACCAGTCATCTCCAGATAGTGCAATTTCACCCAGCCAAGTGAAAGCATTCCGTGGTGCCCATTCATTTAAACAGCTGTTTAAAACAACTTCTCCTTCCCTGGGGCATTCATGCTGATGACTGTCAAATGTCTGTTTCCTGGAGTCTGGCTTTAGCGGACTTCCCAGATTTATTGGTATACCGGACTAATTATTTTTCTAAGGCAACAACAGTGAGGCCTAGGGATACTCACTGGATTCGATCCCCACATTAGCTCTGGAAATGACAAAATGCTAATGGTGTGGAGTGGAGGCCATGGCTATTTAACTGGCAATTTCCCTGTCAGTTGGCTTATTTGTTATTTATTATTTGCACGGGCCAACCGAAAGATGAATTTGAGGCCAACCTCAAACAGGGCAACTGAGGTGTCACTCAGTAGACTTATCTTACGAGTACTGGCTATCTTTATGTCTTCAGAAAATCCATACTAGGAATGAATGATAGTTCACTGATAGAACCATGCAGAGTCAAGCAGAAATGTAGAAAAACCAGAGCATTTTCAAGATGTGACTTTGAAGATGACTTCATGCAATCCCCTTGAGGAGTATCAGTCACTTAATGCTTCGTTAATGCACCATTTTGTAATCCACCAGGAAGTCACTCTAACATGATAATTGCCCTTCAGATGGTGGCAAGAGGATCTGGGCAAGGAAACAGCTGCAGATGCATGTGGGGGGGGCAGTGAGCAGGTGAGGGGGCAGCGAATGCTGGGAGGCAACACCACAGGGAGGGGCCAAATGAGAAGGGCCGAGCAAAGGTGACCGACAGTCACTAAAGCTTTCCAGTCTACGCGGGGATAAAAAGGAAAGAACTGCTGATTCACACAACAGGAATGAATATTAACCCAATTATGCTGAGAAAATGAAACACAGAGAGCAGAGTATATATTACATTCCATTTATGTATAGTGGAAAGTGGAAGTGGATCTAGAATGACAAAAGGCAGAACAGTGGTTTCCATGGCTACACAACCACCCTCACCAGTTTCTCGAGTTGGTAACTTGCTTCACTCCTTAATTCCCGTCCTAACCCTTTTTCCTCCTTCCCACACGGGCTCAGGGCCAGCTCCGTAGCGTCGGCCTTTCTGGGTCAGTCATTGTCGCCCTCTCCTTCTGTCCCCGTGGTCACTGTCTTATAGCATCGCGCTATCATGATACCACGCATTGCACGTATCACTGTTAGTAGCCTCCAGCTGGTTTCCTGTCTTTTGGGTCTTACCTGTTCTAATTTACCCCCTATACCATTGTCAGAGTAACCGTTAAATGTCCGTTTGAAGGTAAAGAAAATACATAAAATATTTTTAAATAATTTTAAGTGAGGATAGAGTTATAAACATCTAAGTGTTCCTAACCTAGGATTAAGAACTAGCCACAGTTCAGAATGTTTCCTTCATATATTTTTATTTTAAAAAACTTACTTTAATGTCATCTTTATTCCTCTCCCATCCCCCTATTGTACCTATCCCCCTAGTTTCTAAAAAAGTCATATATTTGTATCTATCTATTCAGCTCATATTTTAATACTTTTCCCAAATATATGTACTACAGTGTTAAAGTTAAAATTATAAATATCATTATGCATCTTGCTTTAGTACAAGTCTTGATAAACACAAAGATATAATTGACTCTATGCTGCTATGTAATATTCTGTTATAGGAATCATCATACTTTACCTATTATCTTGTAGGTGGAACATTTATGTTGGTTCCATTATGTTGTGTTTTTTGCTGTTAATACCAGAGTAATCAATATAGTATTGTGATTCCAAAGATATATCCATATATCATTCCTTGAAATCTGTGACTATTACCTTATGTATCAAAAGATTTTAAGTTATGTATCTTTAGAACAGGAGCTTATTCTTGGCTGAGTGTTCTTTAAATATAATTGTGTGTTCTTATAGGAGAGAGGCAAAAGGAGATTTATTACCACACGTAGATAGGAAAAAGCCTTATGAAAAAGGTTCAGGGAGAGTGAGATGGGGGCCTGCCTAATGCTTTTTGCCCCAGAAGCTGAAGGATGTGAGGAATGGGTCTCCCCCGGGTCCCCCAGGGGGTGCCCAACTCAGCCAGCACCTTGATTTCAGATGTCTGGCTATGGAGCTATGACAGAATACCTGTCTGTAGTTTTAAGCCATCAAGTCTGTGGGCTTTTGTAATGACAACCACAGGAAACCAACGGTCTCCACTACAGTATATGCTAGTTTTCAAAAATTTAAACATAAATTCACAAGGTAGACACAGGTTTTGCCTTATCTAGCTGTATAGCCTAGTTCATACTTATCTTAGCAGCATATATTATGCTTTTCCCACATCCTTGCCAATAGTTGACAACGCTGGACTTAAAAATCTTTGTCAACCCAAAGAGTGGAAGTAATATTTTACTATTATTTTATTTGCATTTCTCTACTTAGTTGTGAGGTTGAGAATATTTTGTGTAATTTTCAACCATTTGGATATTTACTTCCATGTGTGATACTCAGAACCTCCACCCATGCTTATTATTTACTTTTTATTATTTCAAGAGTTCTTTAAATTTCTAAATTCTAATCCTTTTTCTGTTATACATGGTTCAAACATGTTCTACAAGTCTGTAAATTATCTTTTAACAAAGGTACATTGTGAGGGAGGGAAGCTCTACATGTTAAACATTTATCAAATTTTAAAGATTTACCAAATATTCTGAATAAGTCATATTTTTTGTTCATTTAAGAAACCTTTTCATTGGGCTGGGGATGTAGCTCAGTGGAGTAAGCGCCTGCCTGACAAGTGCAAGGCCCTGACTTCGATCCCCAGTACTGCAAAAACAAAACAAAAAACCTTTTCATACTTCCAAGCCACAAAGATCATATCTTACCATCAGTCTACCCAGAACTTATTTTGGAGACTAGTATAAAGTAGGAATATAATTCCATTCCTTTACTTGTGGGAGTCACATAAAAATCATATAAACTATCATTTCTGCCTCTTTATTTGGTTTCCCAATCTGCCAATCTATGTAGCTGTGTTGGTGCTACATTGTCTCAGTTATTTACATTTATAATGTTTTGGGACTAGTCCCTTTATCATGGTTATCCTTGGAATACACTGATTTTTGTGTCGTTGTATCTTCAGACTTCCAAATGACATTTAGAGTCTTCAGTTTCTTCATATAGTGTGTTGTTACTATGATCAGAATTACATTGAATTTACAGATATTTTGAGTAGAAAACTTGAGAGTTTGGTTTACAGCACTGAGTGTTCTTATCAGTATTTAATAGGAAGATTAAAGTGTAAGTATATGGGTGTGTTTACAGTTCTTACATTATGCACTGCTCGGAATCGCTCAGGAAATATTCCTGCAGGATCCTATAACTACTATATGATTCAGAAAAGACATCATTCCCTAATGAATGTCCAGAATACAACTTCACGATTTCACTTTGTTAACATAAATAAAAATATCAACCAGTGTTCACATCCAAACTATTCTCATTGATCAGTGATAACCACAAGAGGCTATAAATAAAAGATCACAACAAAAATCAGTGAAAGGGGCCAGGGATATAGCTCAGTGGCATGAGTGCCTGCCTGGCAAGGATAAGGTCCTGAGTTCAATTCCTGGTACCAAAAATTTTTTTTTTTAAATCAATGAAAGTATTCCATGAATATTAATTGGCTTTATGTGATTTACAGTAGAGTCCTTTATATCTTATTATTTGTGAATTGTGTACTATATATCTTTTTATGAGTAAAATATAATAAAATTTTATATATACTCTTAATTAAAGCCCTCCATCCTCATACACCAAAAGCTGATAGTTAGAAATTTACTGTATATTGCTGGTTTTAGCCCACTCCCTTATGCAGCAGCCCTTAACAGTGATAGACGGGGGTGATATATAACTATCCGAGTTCCTTCATCCCTCAAGTGAGGTAATTCTGGTGTATGTTTTATACTTTTTTCTAGAACTTTTCTGAAGGATCAAGTTCCAATCCTTCGAAGTAGAAACTGGCTTGATAGCACTCCCTTTCTGGTTGTCTTCCTTTTTGTCTTACTCCTGCTTTCCCTACTGGCATCTTCTCTGTCTCCCAAGAAAACATGAACTTAAATTGTCATCTCAGAGTCTGCCTACACCTGCTCTAACCCACCAGATCTATCATTCTTGGGCCCCTCCACTTGGTCAAATGGGTTGTAAAAGGCTAAGGGTTAGAGAGTGAGCCTTGTGGAGGAGTACTTACCTGCAGCTGTGCCCTAAACCTCATCTGCCCAAGAGAAAGAGGAGTTTAAGAAGAGAGGACTGTTTGCAGCTTTCTTCAGTTCAAGAGCATGTAAACAAATATTCATTTCTTAGGGCTGCTGTAATGAAGTACCACAAATTGTGTGGCTTATAACAATAGAAATATGTTGTCGTTCTGGAGTCTACAAATGTGGAGTCAAGGGACATTTCTAATTATGGTTTGTTCTGTCTTTCTCCTGGCAGTTGCCAGCAAGTCTTGACATTTGCTGGTCTGCAGATGGAGCACCCCAGTCTCTGCTGTGTCTTCACATGGCCTTCTCTTTGTGTGTCTCTATAACTTCACACTGAACTCTCCTTCTTAGGCATCTCTTTCTCTTACAAGGACACCAGCCATATTGGAATAAGGGTCCACTTTCCTTCAGTGTAGCCTCAGATTTACTAAAGGCATCTGCAATGATCCTGTTTCAAAATAAGGTCACATTTGGAGCGTGAGTGGTTAATATCTTAGCAAATGTTTGTGGGAAAGATGATTCAACTCACATGGCCTTTACCTCAGGCACAAAGAGGCACTAGTGGGCAGGACAGAGAGGTTGCTATAGTAGGATTTTCCCTCACAGAGAATGTGCAAATGAGGTTTGTATGGACCAGTCAGTGGGTTCTGCTGGGATTCTGTCAAACAAAGTCACTTAAATGGTAGTGGCATGTTGGCAGCAAGAAGCTAAAGGTGAATGCTAGATTCTTAAGGATTCAGGAAGGAATTGAAAATGATTAGACATTCCAATTTCTTTAAAAAAGACTATGATATGAACTTAGTGTGGCTTTGAATGCCTTTTGTATATGAATGAACAAAAGCAATATAATTATGATTTTCAGAACTTACATCCTTTGTGATATGTAGAAAATTATCTGATTAAATTTGGAAGAGCCAAAGGCAAGATAAAATACAGTTGCACCTGGTCATCTCCCATAAGCCATGCAACCAGCATGGCAGTGACATGTTATTCTCATTTCCTTTTGTTCCTTAAATCTCTCTTCACCCAATAGTACAGTTACTTATCTAATGCCTCAGCCACCCCAGTTTGATGTCTTCAGGCTCTTCTACATGCCAATCTCACTGACTGTAATGGTTTCCTCCTTCCTTTCTCCTCTTCTCTATATGGCTCATTTCTATGTATCTTCCAAAACAGTGTTTCTCAAACGTCACCTTCTCTGAGAACCGTTTCTCCAATGGCCTCCTCTCCAACCATATTGAGATGCATACTCTTACACAGTAAATCTTATTGCACTGTTACAGTTGTTGATTTCATGTGTGTATCCATTATTCTATGACATCCTTGAGAGCAAGAAACATGTATTATACTTGGTGCTTAGCATAACATCTCTCACATAGTAGGGATTCAGGAAATAACTGCCAACAGTGGGTGGTGTGGATACAGAATAGACGAAGAGCCAACTTCCAAGATATTCCTGGGAAAATCCTAAGGCTTTGGGGAGAGGAAGAACCCTCTGGAAGCTATGGAGGAGCAGCATCTTTCTAGCAGAGTAGCAGAAAGTGAAGTCACACACAGACCGCATGGGTAAGGGATACCCAGAACATCACTCGTGAATCCTGCAGGGTTGTTCCTGCCATATGAGATGCAGAAACTCTCCTTTCTAGCCATCTCTTTCTCTTCTGTTGTCAGTTTTACGTCTTGTGGAGTGGGAAGCGGAAGCAGCTGGCATTTTGTAGCCGTTGTCTGATTGCTGTTGACTTAAGTCTAGTGTGGAGATTGAATGAAGCCAAAGGATACTTTCCCCACATTTTTAGACAGATGCCCAGGTCCTTGAAATTATTAAATTAGGTTAAACATAAAGAATGCTTCAGGGACTATTCTTGGGATACTGCTTAACTCAGAGACAAAATGACTCTGAGTGCTGAAAGAACAAGCTACTCCAACGGAAATTTGATATAAGGAAATCCATTAACCTAGATTAGGCAGAGACATGTGACAAGAGAGATGTGAAAATCTGTGCACACGCATAAAGTTGTAGCAGCATTTTGTCATTGCCTCTCATGAGTAAGTGCTACTTTCTTGCTTCCTTTCCTCTATCAATAATTCTTCTCATAATGTTTATAACAAAGTGCAGCAATAATAAAATATAATGAAAGGTAAATGGATGTATTTTTTAAAAGTAGTTATATAAAAGCTTCTTTATGTTGCATGACAGTCCATTTTTCATCTTAAAAGGAGCTAAATTTTCCTACATAAAATATGATCTTGTTTACTCTTTTTCGTGTGGATAAAGACTATTTGAAATGCATTGCCTCCCTTAAAGTCTCTCAGACATAATCTCCTGTCTTTGGACTCCGTCTAGTAACTCAGCTTCAGTTGTCCTACCTAAAAAGCGAACCCTTCTATGAATGGGAACCCTAGTTCCTGGAGGCCCATGCTGATATATTTTAGGAAAACTCTTTAATTGAAAACTTACTGTGTTTCTGGTACTGCCTGCAGAGTTTTACACATACCACATTTAGTACACCCGCAATTTTATGAGGTAGATAATAATACTGTTTTCATTTTACACATGAGGAAGCTGGGACATGGGAGGTTAAAACAACTTTCCCAAGCTCTCAAAGTGCAAGCAGCAGAGCCAGGATGAAACTAAGCGATCTTGGGCTTTAGACCCACGTTCTCCACCATGTTCTGTGTTTCATGCTTACAGACACAGACGAAGTGTTCTTTATTGCTTTTTGCCTTGGGGACTTTTGGTGGCAACGTTTTAATTGCAGAACTAATTTCACATCCACCTACAAGTACACACGTGTCCTCAAAACTTACCTTAAGGTTATGGTGAGGATAGTGAATCTTGGGGGTTTTTGGTTTATTCGTTTGATTGAAGCCATTCAGAATAAAATATGCAGCCTTTCTTGCCCTCCCCAAGTGTGTCTTGTGGAAAGTTTATCTTTGTAATTTTAATTCTATATTTTTCTGTTCCTCAGTTTCTTTCTCACCAAGTTGTTATCTGGGAGCACTAACATTGAAGAGAAAAAAAAGCCAGTGTGATTTCAAAAGTCAGTGGTCCAGACTGGTTTTAATTTTATTCCAGTTCTATTTTTTAATGTCACCTACTCACCATAATGTTAATTGCATTCTTGACAATAAGGAATGAATCACAAATCTCTCCAAAACAGGCTTCACTGAAAGAAAATTCACTGATATAAAAACAGTTTTAATAAATTTACAATGTAAACAAGTATGCATATATTTAACAAAAATACTAAAATACATTGAAAATAATAAAATGTTGCTGAGTCCAAAAAAATAAGGCCAGAATCAATAAAGGGTAAAAAGCTGTTTGCTGTGAGCTCAAACCAGCCTGTTACCTGCTCTGTTTTTTTTTTTTTTGTGGTACTGGGGATCGAACTCAGGACCCTGCGCTTGCTAGGCAAGCGCTTATTCCACTGAGCTATATGCCCAGCCCTTGTTACCTGCTTTTTGAATAAAATTTTATGGAGTATAGTCAAAAACATTCATTTACCTATTAGCTAGGGCTCCTTGTGCTCTTAAACCTTCAAATACTTTCTTTCTGATCCTCTAAGGAAAAAGCTCGGCAACCTCAGATCTATACGGTCACACGATTTTAGCCAAAATCCATCTAATTTTTTGGGTTTATCGAAAGTGACAATCCTGTTTTAAATTTGCATGAAAACGCAACGGCCTAGAATAGTTGGCGTCTTGAAACAGAACAGCATTAGACAAGTCCTTGTCCCAGGATTTTAAAGTTAACTTGGATGCTTAGGGCCCTGCCATCCGGCTGGTGTTTTTCTTAAACTTGGAATCTCCTCCTTCTCGTACCTAACTCTGAGGGAATCTCTGCTTGGAGGACCCCTTTCCTTGATGAGTGTGTACAGGAAGAGCAAAGGAAGGCGTCTTTGTCCACAGCTCCTTGACACAACTTGGGTTTGGTGCAAGGCTGAGTGTGGGTGGAAGAGGAGCAACTTGCCTTCCTCAGACCAGACCAGCACTCCACAGGCCAAGTCTTCCATCGGAGTCGTGACCTAAGCAGTCCCTGACCTGGTTATCTTCCTCCTGGGGGAATCTTCCACTTTGGTTTCTGACTTAGAGAGCCCAGCTGTTTCATGTGATGTGACCGAAATTATCTGTAAGATACTCAGTTTCTGTTCTATATTTTTCCTCGGACCTGACTCATCTCCAGGTTATCTCCCAGAACTTATAAACTGACTAGGCTTTTTTGGGTATGCCTTTCCAGTCTAATCACTGAGACCCGAGGTGTTGAAAGCCGAACTCTTCCACGGTTCAGCCTCTAGATCTCTGGGACCTGGGCCACTTTGGAGAGACAAGCTCAGCTCATGAATGACTTAAAGCCCAGGGGTGGAGGCACTTTCCAATTGCAGTAATTACCTGGCCTTGCCAATGCAGCACAGTAGTGAGGATGAAATGATTCTGAAGCGAGTCTCTCTGGGCTCCAGTCCTAGCTCTGGCTCGCTAGCTCTATAACTTCAGGCAAATTGCTTCATCTTTCCAAGCTTCCTCTCCAGTAAATGAGGATAATAAGACTAAAGCTCACCTTGTAAATACCGTGTTACGGGGTCACACTGAGTGTCCATTGAGATGATGAAATTATAGTTAAGAAGCAAGACCTATTTACTACTGTTTTTGCTGTTATTTCCAATCCTAGGTTTTCATTTCTGCCTACCTCTGGGTTAATATTGAATAGGAGAGGAGGCAGGACACTTCTGATTATGCCTAACTATCCAGGGAAAAGGGAGTATCCCTAGAAGGAGTAGAGAGTAATCTGAATTAGGCGGTGGGCAGTGTGGTGAGTAGAGCAGTATGGTCATATTACTAGAGATAACCTGTTCAGAGAGGAGGAGGATCATGTGAGGATTCAGCCTCAGCATTCTTTGACTCACAATTGCAGCTCAAGTCCCCAAAGAGGGGACCTTGAGTCGTTTTTGTTTTGTTTTTCCTCCTTCCCCACAAGAGGAATAAAACTCTTTAGACCACAGACACCTTAAAACCGTGTTTTATGTATTTTACAGGCTTGTTTTCTGTTCAGTGCATTTGTTTTTATTCCCTCCATCAGACTTGCGCTTCTTTAAGCTCTAGCACTGCACTGCATTTTCTTCTGCACTACTGCCTGCTGCCAGTGTGACGTGTCTCCAAGGATCTGACTTGACGAAGGGACTGTCACCGGTCTGTGATGCTTTCTTAGCATCCCATTTCGTGCTCAGGTACAAACCCACGTCAGTGCTGTGTTCCAGACTTCCTCTGGGGGCCCTGCAAGGCGTCTTTAGATCACATATGTGCATGGCTCGTATAGCAGCATTATGTCATTTCAAAAATGCCTGTCATTATACTAGAAGGCAGTTTTGCTACTTTAAATTTTCATTTCACTATCTTCCAGTGGGCTTATCCATAAGCAAAAGAGGAATGCTCCTCTGTGAGAATAAACCAGAGGGATTAAAACAATTGTGTTCTGCAGTGTTTTCTTAGTTTTCAATTCATGCATGTCTTCATTTAGAAATTATTCAAGTTTCTGAAAGAGGAAACAATTTTAAACAGGAATGTTTAGGATATTCTGATGCAGCAGTATTTTCACGGGATGAATGTTCTAAAACTTATAAAAGGTGGAGACAGAAAAACTGAAGCCCAGGAGCGGGTGGAAGGAAGCGCTAGAATTTCTGTTTAACATGTGGCTACTCTGGCTCCACGCAAAGCAAGGGGATTTTGGGTCAACCATAAACATGACAGACAGCCTATCCCTGCTAAGGAGAAGGGCCTGAGGAGTGGCTGTGAGCACAGACAGCTTTTTCACTTACCCTATCTTGGCTGTTAAAGTGATTTATACCAGCAAAGGGCTTGTTTTCTCTCTCAGTAAAGGTGCTTAATGAAGTACTTTAGATATGGAAAAACAGCCGTATGTGACCTTAAAAAAAAAGTGAACATAAAGTCTTTAGTATTATTTCTTTTTCTTCCATTTCACCATGAATAAATAGTATGTTGTTATTTTTGAAGTTTTACTGCTTAAATTTTAAACAGGCTCACAAACATTTTGACACATAAAAAGGAAAAATTCTCAATGATACATATTAATCAAGTGCAGCTTGATTAATTGCCAAATCTTAGGGACATTAAAAAACTTTGTCTCCTTTAATCACACTGCAGTGCAGCTCTCTCTGAAGGGTGGTGTGGGCTGGGTAGGGTTGCTGTCTCCCACCAGGTCATTGGGCTCCTTATCTCTCAAGGTCCTCTGACTTCTGTTACCCTGGATTGCTTCTGGGTACACTGGACATGTGGCTCACAAAGCGGAAGGGAGACAGAGCTTGGAAGAGTGTGGCTGTGGTGCCCACGGCTTCCAGCTTCCCTTGGCCCACCTACAAGGATTTCCTTAGAAAGAAGAGGAAACAGGTTGGATGAGCCAGTGCCTGCCATACAATTTAATTGAAAGGTTACATATTACCAGCAGGCAAGCTGATGAAGGTTATCCCTGTATGCATTTTATTTTGGATGGAGTCAAATACTTTAAATATTCAGTTTAGTTGGAAATTTTGACTATGGGAAGATTTACTATCCGAAAAAGGAAAATCTAGTGTTTTTAGTATCTAACACAATTTCTGGGCCTAAATTAAATGAAACAAATCAAGTAGCAGTTGTCCCTTAGCTTGAGTGACCAGTCTCCAGTTCACCCTCTAAGCTGTTTCACACGAGTCTTCCTGGCTCTGAGAGGCCCTTGCATTCTCTGATCTGTATCATGGTGTATACTTTTTTCTATTTTATATCTTCTCATTAAAAGGTTAGTAACAGTGGGTTGATTTGAGTCTACATTTGTTAGACTAGAGATTTTATCATAGTGAAAACTACTAGCAAACTTTCCCTGAGCCTTTCTTTCCCCATAGACTTTATAGGCAATGGAAATATATGAATGAGTTGAGTTTTGTTTTCATCCTGATTGTTCAGTCACATTCTTATTCTGAATTGAGATGATAATCAGAAACTATTTGTTGAATATGAAAATTTTGCTTTTACTTCCTAGTATTAATAATGCTTACTAGGCTTATAATTCCAAGATTCTTTGTATGGGCAAAGAGCTCTTTACAGAAAAGTAGGCCTTAAGTAAACAGAAGAGGCCTTAGATTGAGAACAGGACAGTTAATGGGAAGGTGTGCTACTTCACTGCTGTCTGTCATTGGCTGTATTGGGTATTCTGTAGGGTGGATTTGGCATGGACACTGAAAAATCATCTTAAATAGCAGATAGATCTCAAAATAGTTCTCAGACTTTTTTAGCTGTGCTTGAAACTGTTCCACCATTGGCAGTTGGAAAATCAAGTTATATTGAAAAGGGAGATGTTGAGTAAATTTTAAATGACATGTAATTGTTTTATTTCTTTGGAGAAATTATTATCTTTCATTTTTCAGCCCATGTGTTCAGATTTTTGCACAAGTTACATAAATTCTGTGGAGAAAAGTTTTATGTACATTTGCAAAACATGCCAGTAGAAGAATTAATACTATATTTAATTATTATTATGGGTTAGATGGGGGACTAAATTGCTCATGTAATTTGCAGGTGATTCAGAATTGAATAGCTGGGAAATTGCACTCAGGGTGCACATGGAGACAAAACTATAGACAATTATTTTGTGAGAAATGAGCGGAGCATTTTCACAAAATCAACCTGAGTGGTGGGCAGAATCGTGTCAGGAGAAAGAGAAGTCATCCGCTGATACGGGCTGAGAGAGGTTAGATAAAGATCAGCAGCTCTCTCCTGATTAGCTTAACCAGCTCTACATCTTAACTCAGGGCTGGGAAATGGTAGTTATTGTTTCTTTGTCAGGGAGACTGAGGCTCCGACCAATCGATCAAGTTATGCAAGGGCCACAAGCTAAATACTGGAGGATGTGGGAATTCGGATTCAAAGCCTGCAGACACCAAAGTCCACTTTGAGAAAAATAAAGAGAGAGGGCACATAGAGATCTATTGAAATGAAACAGGACAGACTCGGATGTTAAATGTGGTTTACTGATTGCTTGACTGAGAAAAAGTCTCAAAAAGCTCACGGCAAAGTGGGCAATTCTCCCTCCAGCTCCCAGGGGCTGAGTTCTGAAGTGTGGGCTGAGTGGGGTGCTTTGGTCCCAGAAGTCTATAGCTGGACAGATTCCAAAGGAGGAATAAACCAGTACCGGGAACAGAGATTTATGTGTTGAAAAGATGTACAAACCCAAGGCCAGCTTAGATGGGGAGAAGCTACCATGGTTAGAAGTCTGAGGGGTACATCTGCACCCAGGGAGGGATTAGTCTGGACGGAGGGTGCACTTGGTTGCTGAGAGGGATGAAAGGTGGACAAGGAGCCTCTAAACTTATAGCAGAAAATCTTTCTAGAAGAGCTACATGGCAGCTCCTTGAGGGCTCCATGTTTCTAGCCTTCCCTGACTCACATTTTCTGGCAGCAGGTAGTGCGGAACAGGATGGCCCTCTAGAGGCGTGGATTCCAGGGAGCCTGAGGGTTGGAGATCCGAATGGGCAGAGTGACTCATTCTGTTTCCTGCCTGGGTCATTTCCATGACTCACACACTTTTATGTGGCCCAAAGTATGAGAAAGTAACATCAAAAAGCCTCCCTAAGATGATGTTATCAAATATTTAATGGAAAAATGGAAAAAGAAAAATCCCCTATCATATGAGCCTTATAAAAATGTTTATTTAACCTTTTTATTTTGTTGTTTTGTTTCTTCAAGTTATCAACAAGGAAGGAGAAGGGAGGCTTTGAACATTTGAACACATGCCCGTGTACACACACACACACATACACACGGCCCCCACACATCTCTACTTAGATGTTCAAGATCATTTTGAAGATGATGCTTAGTAAAAGTTCTTTAACTCAGCAGTGTTGCTGTTCATCTTGGTTGGTGTATTAGACCATTCCAGCTGCAGTAATGAACTTAAGTAACAGAAATTTATGTTTTCACAGTTCTGGAAGCTGCAATGTCCAATATCACAGTGCCAGTCAATATGGTTTCCGGTGAGGGGTCTCTTCACAGCTTGCAGACTGGCACTGTCCATGTCCTTATATGACCTTTGTCTTTTGTCCTTTTTTTTTTTTGAGACAAGCTTTCACTATGTGGTTCAGGCTTGCCTAGAATTCACAGTGATCCTCCTGCCTCGGCCTCTTTAGTGCAGCAATTATGGGTGTGTGCCACCATGCCTAGCTTCTTTCTTTTCTTATACAACTACCAAAAATTAGATTAGGATTCTACCCTTATGATTCTAGCCTCAATTACCTCCTTTTAAAGCTCTGTCTCCAAATACAGTCACAGTGGATATTTGGGATTCAACACACTAATTTTGGGAGAGTAGAGTTCAGTCCATGGACTTTGCTAAAGCCAGTCTGCGTTTTATTCTGGGACACAAGTAACTCAGAATTATTCAGGACTCATTCAAGTGTCCTGTGGATTGTATCATCGGGTTATCAGTGGTTACCAAGGGCTATGAATAAGTAGTCCCCAAACAGAATACATATGGTAGGTTAGACTTTTTTTAGTAAAGCAGAATAAAAAGAGTCTTGGAACATAGGGTGGTGGTGTTCTTTCCAAAAATAGGTCTTGGTGGCTATTGTGTTTCTAATATTATAGTCACGTTAGAACACAAATAAGGGCCTAGAAGTAAAAGTTACATCTGGAAAGGAAAGGGCCCATTCTGCAGAAGGAACACATTCTTTCCAAATGGTTTGCATAATTTCCTATGTTGCTTTTACATGACAGAAAACAAAACACTTAGGTGTTTTGGATGACTATGGAGACCAAGTTTCCACATAATTTTAGCAATCTCATTAGGGCTGGGTTGGTTACTTTAGGGAAATTTGCTAACCTTGTTTTTAATGTAGCATTTAAAAATTTTGAAGCTATGAATGTACTATGTTCTCACTTTCCACCTTCATTAGCACAGGTCTGCCCAAGTGATGTATCCATGCATCTCTGTGGGTGGGGTAGAGAAGTAGGGAAACAGGACATTTTGGACAGAAAAACTAGAATTTCCAGTTATAAAAATCCAGGTTACATTCAGCTTTTCCTGTTAAAACTAAGCCCTACTTATCTGGCTTTTGTCCTGTGAGAGAATTTTCAAGAAGATATTTAAATTTCTTCTTCCAGAAACCAAGGGCAGATTCTGGGGGCAGTGTTGATGCTTCGCCAGGTAGAGAAGCCTCATATTCCTCAGACAGAGAAGACTGTTTACCACTTGTCTTTTAGGACACCAGAAAGAAACTAATTCCCCAGATTCCACCAAACCAGTCTTCAGGATCACCTGGGTAGGCACGGGGAGCCACTGAGCTTTCTTTATGGTAAGGAAATGCCTGTGAACTTCTGGGGCCACCCTCAGAGACTCGGCTTGGATGGAAAACATCACAGCTACTCCCAAGTCTCCGGGCCTGCACTAAGCTTCCATCAGCCCAAGAGCATGTGCAAATCACCAGTTCACTGGCCATGGTCCCCTGGTGGACAAGATACCTGGGGCCAGAGAACAGAACAACTAGAGGATTCCTATTCCTTCCCAGCCCCACCCGATACCACCTCTTCTTTTCCACCACAAGGAATCTGAGAACTGAGACTCTGAGAACTTTTGAGAAGCTCAGATTCGATAATGTATTCCTACTATATGTGACACAGCAAAGAGAAAGCAAATATCACCAACTCTCTTCCTCTGGTTTAGCCAAATCATTTACACAAGGCAAAGTAGAAGCACTTTAAAACATTCCGGAAAATACCTAGACTCTGTATACTGGGTGTTTCCAGTGGATTTCTGATAGCTAGCTTTTCCAGGTTTTTGCTTTCCAATCTCAGTTTTACAGGCTTATTCTTTTTTTCTCAACCCAAGTTATTAACATTTTGTTTAACCCCAATATGCTCTGTGCAGTAGCGCTTCCTGGTTGCATGCCAGTCTTGTTTCCCATTGTCTGCAGGGGTCTGAATCCTTCAAATCTCAAGTCTTAGTCTGCTCTTCAGTGAATCCCTTCAAAGCTCCTCAGCTCCTGTTCATGTCTTGTTCTTGGAAACCCTATAGCACCTATGAGGTGAACCACCAGTTTTGGTATTTAATTGTGTATTATCTGGAACTGTGATTTTCACACATGTGTATCTTTCCTTTCTAGTTGACACTGTTCTTTCACTAACATTTTGTTTTTCCAAATATAAGTGCCTGCACAGGTAGCAAGTGTATATTGAATGATGAAGGCTTTTTGACACTCTCAAAGAGCTGGTCCTAAAGTTGATTTGATTCAGAAGAAAGTATAGCTCAAAGGAATGTGTGTTGTGTTGCCATTTCCTTGTTTTGGAAAGTCCCAGCCAGTAATCAATTAAAAGTGAGTATCATTGGCTATTTATCTAGTGTTTAACAAGGGATAACGTCTGGAGATAACTGCACAGACAGAGCCTTTTGTGAAACCAGCTGAATTCTGCCATGGTTTACTCCCTCCCTGCTCTCTGACTAATCATTTAACTCCTGCTGTGGTACAGGCAGAAAATGAACTCTGTTATCAGTTCACAAGTTAACAAGCCGGCAAGCTGATACTCGTGTCCTTGGGCTCCTGGCTTTGTGTCTTTAAGGTTCCTTGGGTGAAAAGCAGTGATACAAACACAAAGGAACCTTTATTAGGGTCATCATATTTATTTTCCCATATTGTATCCAGCCAGGGAAGTGAGACAAGGGCAGGACCTGGGGAAGCAACAAGACATATTAGAGAGTTTACCCAACAGTGCTGGGTAAACTATTGTAAATCTCAGATGCTCAACCTGGTTGACATTTTATAGAGTGCTTTGCCTTAAAACAGTGAGAAAGCATTCACTCAGGTTTCTTGGAAGTTAGGACATAATTTCCCTGTTTCTGTGGAATAGCACTCACCAGTTAATGCCAATCTGTCCCTCTGGGTTCACCAAACTGTGGTTAGAAACCAGGAACCAATTTGTTTAGTAGCTGGGAGAAGACAGCTAGCGACAAGGATGAGATACAGAAAGTGATTGGTTTTTCAGTGCCTGAATGGAGACTTGGCAGCTGACTGAGAGAAGCTACCCTTCTCTCTTTGTTTGGAGGTTCTAGCAGGGGAGCGCAGCTACACACACACCCTTGATGGAGGAACGGTCCTTCTCTATCGGGGGTAGTCATCCTCTTCGACCGAGCACGCAGCTTTGGGAGGGACGCACATGGAGCGCTGAGGGAGGAAGGGGACACCCGCCCAGCCAGCCAGATCAGCTGAATCAACCCTGGGAATCAATGGGGTGACAGATGTCGCAGCCAGATCGCCCTCACATGCTACCCTTCTCTCTTTGTGGGTGTCCTTTTGGTGATTTGGGCAGCCAAATCCATGTTGGATAGCACTGTCTCAGAAAGCAAGCTGCAAATCATCTCTCTATGGGGGCAACTGGTGAAGGAAGCATACTCTCGAAAGGGATACAGTCAGGGTATGATTTTAGGGTGGAATCCAACAACATTAATGTTTTGTTGAACGTAAATGGCCAAGGAATTGGTCTCAGTAAGAAGTTGCCAGAAGTTTCAAACTGTCATGACTGCTAAATATTAAGGGCAAAGATTCCACTAATTCCCAGTAGATGAGAAATAGTACTGATTTTTCTCAGGGACAGTTCAAGTATGGAAAGGATGTCGGGTTAAAAATACAAATTAAATTCCCCTCTTTGAGATGAAATTCCTAATCTCTAGGAAACAGACAAGTGGCTATTAGGCGAGATTTTTCCCAAATAATTCTTGAACGATGTGCTCTAGAAAGGATGATGCGCATGAGCTAGAAGGAAGAGCAGGAGGAGGGGAGGAAAGGTGGAGGAGGGAGGAAATTCTCCGAGGAATGTGGCCTCAGCATACTCAGACACATTGCTACAAAGAAAAATCTGACAGAGGCACTGAAGAAATGAACTCAGTCTTTTCAGGTCTGAGCCAAAACATGTTTTAGGCCTTTGTAGATAGAAAAAAAGTTTATGTGTTTTGAATGTTAAGATAATGAAGATCAAAGCTGCAAAATATGGATGAAAAGACTATTACTGTCATGTTTCAGGTTTTAGAAAATAAATGATAGAATGACCTTTGGACCAGAGAGCTGAAAACAGATATTTGGGTGCTTCAAAAGAAAGGGGGGGGGCTTGCAAACTTACACAGAAAAATTCATTGAGATCATCGAGAGAAATCATATGAATTTGTGTTGCCAGAAAAGAACAAGTAAAAATTAATAGGAATCTACTATTAATGGGGCAGCCATTGTAAATAGGCACATTTAATCATTTTTAGTGATTCATAAAAATATTAAATGAAAAATATGTAACCATAAATATGTAGACTGTTTTTTACTCATTTACCAATTACTTTAATATCCATTGTTTATATTTGTATCGTTTCTGAGAAATTGACAAGAACAGGTTTTGTTTCCCTTTTGTAATCTGGGATGGCAGCATCGGGAAGTGAAATGGCATCACAGTATTATGTTTAGCTGACAGCCTTTCCTGGACATTGACTTCTGAACACTTTAACTAAGACTCTTATTAGACCATGAATCATTCCCCAAGCCAATTTTTCACATTAAATTTCCCAATAAATGAATATCAAAATGAACTTTGAAAGGGCCTCAAATGCACAAGGGACCAAGAAATGCAATCTATAGCCATGAATATGTCTTTTCTAGGCTGGGTTTGGCATGTCCAAATGAATGCCTATGAAGTATGAGGGGTCTGAGAGAGGCAGCACATTCATTCATTATCTGCTGGGACTCTTTCAGGGTCAGGGCTAGAAGGCAAGGTATGGAGGTTCTCTAGATCACGGGCTGAGAGTCTACCCAGCAGGCCAGAGCACTGAGACCAAGCCACTGTCTGCGTGTATGTGGGGTGGATTCTAGAGAGCCCAAGGGCTTCTGGAACGATGCTGAGTTTGGTGGGAAGAACTTTCCCAAAAGTAGTGGAAAGTGAGGTTAAAGAATTTCTGAGAAGGGGTATCTTTGAATGTTACTTCTGTCAGTGTTTGGGACCAGGACAATATAGTAGCATAGGCATTTGGGGACAGGCTATATGGGGTTTGGGAAGACCTATGTGACTTCAGAGAAGCCGTATAACAAACTTGAGCTTCCATAAACTCATGTGAAAAATAAAGAGATTGGATGCAGTCTTTTACTCTAATATGCTATGGTTTCATGAAGTAAGTCTTAATTCGGCCTAGACCCTCCAGCCACACAAAGTAATTCCATCCTTAAGGACATCACATTTCAGGTCTATTTCAGGAATTAAGTATTTACTACAACAGTTAGCAATGGCCTTTGTTGGCTACCAGTGTCTGGAGAGTCCTAGAGTAAAAGCTACATTTTCCTCAGCTCAACAAGTAGGAAGGCTCCTCAGAGGCAAAGGAAGGACACTATAGTGAAAAGTGACTCAATCCAAAAACTGGGTTCCTACTGTAGAAATGAGACCTTTGAGCAGTGTTCCATGTGTTTATTCTGCTTGTATCAAAGAGACTTTCATCTCCCCAGAGCAAATTATTAACACATTCCACCAAAGATGTGAGGGTGGAGGCCTGGCCTTAGAGAAAAAATAATCACCATTATAATCAAGAGCTGCCCGAAATGTGAACTTAACAAAAACTAACATAAAAGCCTGTACTTTTAATGATAGTGGTTGGCTGAACACCAAGGCCCTTGTGCCCAGGGGAGCATGCCTGTCGGCTGACCCTCCGTGCCCAGGAATTTTCCATTAGAAGCTGGTGGAGTTGGAGGTGGGATTTTTGTGGGTTCAGCAAGGAGAGACACTCGCAACCAGTCAGTCACCTGTGACCTTAGCTGAAGAACAGATTTTGTTGACTGAATGACTGGTGACTGACTCTGGTTCCAGGCAGTAAATCTTTGCTTTTCTTTCTCTCTTCCTTTCTATTTTTTTCATAGTAAATCTTTGCTTTTCAAGACAATTTGGCTGGGGAGAGGAGGGAGAGAAATAAATGGGGGGGACAGAAACAACCACCCAACAAATCCTAGATTTAGCCAAGAGGAGTAACAGACATAAAATAAGCCATGTTTCAGTTTCATGAGTGGATTACTCTCAAAGGCACAGGCTGTGAGGAATGCCTTCTAGATAGAGATTATACCATTTTCTAAAGCAAATTCAATTCATTTAGAGGAGCTAGTTGATGCTAAGGCACCTCCTTTGAGAAATAGCTCAACTCTATGTAGTAAAAGGCCTAGTGCAGAAGAGTACAACAGAATTATTGATTGCAAGACCTAGGGGTTCAGACATTGTTTTTGCTTGCCTTTTTAATGATGTTTCCAGGTAACACCAAAATATATGATACCTCAAGATTCATTTTCAGTGACCATGGCAATCAAGATTCATGGGCAATAACAAACATAGGATTTGTCATTTGTTTTAATTTTATTTTTTTTCCGGTACCGGGGATCGAACTCAGGGCCTTAGTGCTTACCGGGCAAGCACTTACACCACTGAGCTATACCTCCAGCCCTAGGATTTGTCATTGAATTCAGTTTTCCACTTTTGGAGCTACAGGAGGATGAAAAAACAAACCAGGGAAACAGAATATGAGTGAGACTTGAAATACTTCATCCAGTGAAACAGCCAGTGGATCCTTGTACAAAAATGTCTTGGGATCTTAGCAGTCTGTTTGGTCATCTGACATTGAGAGTTGGCCCGTGGTGTGAGGAGTCACTGTTTAAGAGATAGATGAATGTTTTGATATGTGAGGTTATGTGAAGCACTCCATAATAAGAAATCTCCCAAATCCCATCATTTCATCAGTTTCATATATAGATTTTTAAACTGTGGGTAATACTTATCAGTATCGTTTGCTTAGCACTTGACTATTTCAAATGCCTTTTACAACAGTATCTAAACTACTGATGTAATTATTTGCAACTAATGGATTTGGAAACTGAGTTTTGCAGTGTATGTAACTTTCCCGTGTTTTTCGCTATAAGATCCTCACTTTGTGGTTCTCTAGTCGATGTGGTGCTGCTCTCCCTGCCCTCGGGGTGATTGGAGATATTCTTGATTGTTTCAACTAAGGGCAAAGATCTCATTAACATTAAGTGAGTGAAGGCCAGGAATACTGCTAAACATCCTAAAATGTAGAAGGCATCACCCCCAACAAAGAATTATTCACCTTAAAATGTCAACACACCAAGGCTGACACATGTATTCTTCACATACCCTCACTTTAAAGTTCGTCTTTGACTTCACCTGCCATGTGATAGATTATTAGCCTATCATATTTGTTATTTCCAAAACTCCATTCTCTTGCTACTGACTGCCTAACAGTGATCTGATTATCATATGTAAGTACTGGACATGATGTGACTGAAATAAATCTCTACTTTTATTCTGATCTTGATTATTGACAATACTATTTAGGTTTTTTTCAAGTTAGAAACATAATTGCTGTGCTTGAACTTTTCCTTCCTGCTATGTTTTGGATTTGAAATGTTCCTCAAAGGACCATGTGTTGAAGGCTTAGTTTTCAACTTGGCACTATAGGGAGATGGTGTAAATTATATGAGGTGGGGCCTAATGAGAGGTTTTTGGGTCATTGGTGGTGTGCTCCTGAAGAGGATTGTGGCACCATGGTCTGTTTCTCTTTCATCTCTCTCTCTTGCTTACTGGTTAGGAACAGTTTTGAATTGTGCTCTGGTCACAATATGCTGCCTCACTATAGGTCTAAAAGCCATGGGGCCAATGAACAAGGGACAAATGCCTCCAAAATAAATCTTTCCTTTTAATAGGCTTATTACCTCAAGTATTTGTTATAGTAACAGAAAACTGACCAAGACACTTCCTATTCCTTTCTTCATTCACTCCAGACCAATTTCTTGACAAGCATCTCAAATATACCTGAGAAAGATCTCCGGGAATTGGCCTCCACTGGTACCATTTTGTCATTGCCTGTCATCATCTCTCAGGATAAGCTCTTAGTGCCTTAACTCGGCACACCATACCAGGAACTACTCTGAGGAATCAGAAAGTATTATCACGTCATTTTGTAGGTGAGAAGATACGGTGCACAGAGAGTAGGTAACTAGCTGATGAAGGACTCAATGTTTGAACCCAGGCCATACCCTGTCTGTCAGCCGCTACATTCTGACACCTCTTTATTCATCATCTTAGATTTAACATCTACTTCTTCTACATGAGTCATCTGCTGCCATTACTCTGAAGCTTTCTGCACTCCTGGAACTTTCTGGGGTATTTCACATTTCTCTGCTATTAAAAATAATATTTCTCTATCTGGGATGCTCCCTCTTCTTTCTTCGCTGGAAAGCTAGACCTGCCCTCCAAGACCCAACTCAGATAACAGCTTTTCAAGGCAAGAATCATGTCAAATTCATTTCTTTTTCTTTCTTTCTTTCTTTTTTTCTTTCTTTCTTTCTTTCTTTCTTTCTTTCTTTCTTTCTTTCTTTCTTTCTTTCTTTTCTTCCTTCCTTCCTTCCTTCCTTCCTTCCTTCCTTCCTTCCTTTCTGTTTTTTTGAGACAGGGTCTCCCTATGCAGTTCAGACTGGCCTTGAGCTCAGTTTGTAGCCCAGGCTGGTCCCAAACTCACAATGATCCTCCTGCCTCAGCCTCCTGAGTGCTGGGATTATAGGCATGTGCCACCATGCCTGGCCCAATATCCATTTATTTCTAAATTTCCAGTGCTACACCTATTTCATAATAGGTAATGAAATATTTAATAAATAAAAGACAATGACTGTTTTTATTTTGCTACTCCCAAAGCAATTTTGTAAATATTTTCTATTAAAAAGAGGTCTATAAATATTCCATTTCTGCCTCAAGGCAACTGATAAGAAGCAATTGATGGTCTCTGGGTATGAATAAATGTGAGCTTCTTTAAAGCATACTGACTGTGTGACATACAAATATGTACATATATATGCATTTACATGTTATATATAGTATTGTATATAAATATAAATATAAATATAAATATAAATATAAATATAAATATAAATATATATATATATAGTTGGCCATATGTGTTCAAAGAGGTGACATCAGCAATTTTCTGAGTAACACTGAACAATTCTAAGGTTTATCTATGGCCCCAATTTAGGCCTCAATTTGAAAATGAACTTCTTCTACATGGCCTGGACAAACAACCATTTGTTATAGCAGGTTTTTTTTTTTTAAATAGTTCATTTCAGAGGCTAGAAGAAATTCAAAAGGTGTTTACACTGGAAGCTCTACAGCAAATTCACATTATTCTAACAACATTCATCTGTTTTTCCTCTATCCTCTGATACCGTAAGTACTTGAAAGAAAAACATAACATGCTGCAAGGATTTAAGGTCATTCTCATTTCTATTTCCATTATGACTGTCACAAGATCTAGAAAAAGATAGTTCCTGGAAAGTATCATTTTTGTTACCAGCAAAATAGTAAAAGAGAAATATAGAGTACTGGAAAATCTGCCGAAAAGACCATGAAGTTGCTTTAACTCGGAAGCCTACTTGGTGCCTACTTTCTTAATTCTGCTGTAATAATCAGAAGCAAGGACAAAAGCTGAAGATAAATTAATAATGTTCAGAACTGAGAGGATGGAGCTGTGAGCACCAAAGTGGGCCCCGGACATCATTATATCAAGAACGATGCCCTACTTAAAGTTTATGAGCATCAAAATGATTACTGACTTGTGGCCACTACTCTCTGGAAGAAGCAGAAAATGTAATAAAGCTTATCATTTCCTGAGAGTGTTAAATGACATGACTTTCAAATCCTGTACTTTAGCATGGCATTTCACTTCCTGTTTCTTTTTATCACCAGATCAGATAGGTGTTCAGGAAGAATGCACTTTTATATGACATTTCCATCACTTTACCCCTGGAAAACCTTGCTTTGTGTCTGAAAACCCATAAAGTAAAAATGAAATGCAATTCAAGAGCAATCTTTCTGAGGGTTCCCAAGGTATAGATAAATTGCATTCCAAACCCAGTGAGTTCATGTACAAAAACTGTAAACTCAATCTATATCTTTTATTATCTATCTGCCCATTGTAGTTCTTCAGTGCCAGCTGTATTTATAGTACATTTCCTTCAGCTCATTTCTCAGAGGGATTTGTGAGAAATCAGTGAGTAAATGTGGTATATTGGTGTCTTAGCTCAGCCTGCTATGACAAATTTTGGTAGACTGTCTGGCCCAGGCCCTTCAATCCATAGAAGCCAGAGTGCTTCTGTTGAAATGTAAGTCACATCATGTCATTCCTCCATTTAAAACCCTACAGTGTTCTCCACTGTACTGGATAGAGGCCAAGTACCTTCCAAAGCTTTGAAGAGTCTGCATACATTGGTTCTTCCTTGTTTCTGCCTTTGTCTGCTATGAGGAAAGCCCTCATTCACCAAGTCTGTTCTTCTCGCTGACCCTCACATAGTGAAACTCCTATCTCACAGCCACAGCACTTTTTCCTGCCCGGAACACTTCATCTCAAATGCTCATAACTCGCTCTCATCTCCCATGGGGGTTTTCTTAACTGACACCTTCCCAGCCAGGCTTACTTGACAAACCTACTTAATGTGGTAATGACCCCAATACCTACATCCCTGCCTTCTCTCTTTAGTACTTCCCTCATTTGTTGTGTTTATCCCCCCCCCATTAGACTTTCATCAAGGAGAGGAGGGATTTTCATTTGATTTTTTTCTGTATCCTCAGTGCTTAGAACAGTGTCCAACATCTGTAAGGCTCTTAGAAACATTTGTTGACCAGTGTAAGGAAATGAAGAAGAGCACATCCTGCCCATCATAGAGATACAGGAGACAGAGCACTGCATGCTCTTCTCCCTTGATTCCTTGTCCTTGCTATCTTCTCAGCTTGCATTTGCTGCTAATTTCTTAAACTCAATATTTCTTGGAAGTGGCATCACGATCTACCACATCACAGTTGCACTCTGTCATTTCAGGCCTTCTACTGAAAGCACCTAGAGTTGTGAATGTTGTATTTAGTCATTTCAACCTCTTTTCTGTGCCTTAACTATAGGGTAGCATTCTTAGTTCCCATTAGATAGAGCTTCCCTGAGTAAGAAGTCTCAATTGATATTTAAGATTCAATATCCTGAAGGTCCACGACAGTCAATCTATGTAGATTTTATAAGTATTTTTAAATTCATGCTGTTTACCCATGGAAGCAATAATGTAAGCTCATTGACCTCAAGTGAAATTTGCTATAATCTGATCTTGTTTTTGCATGTATAATCCACTTGCAGGCACCATATGATGAAGGAAGTATAGGTAATAAATGACTAGAAAGATACGAGTAAGATCCTGAAGGAAAGGGACATAGATATATGTTCTGAATGGAAAGCAGAAGCTGGTCAGAAGCACTGGCTGTAGATCAAGCCCATTGGAACAGCCAGGCAGTAGCTTGAAGGCACTAAATACCAATCCCTTACCTTATCAGTACCTTACAGATATCATAGAACACAATATATGCAAATCACCTTACAACTGTAAAGTCCTAAGAGGCTAATGCTCATGTATTCATTGTGTAAATGGGAGTCATAAAAAGGGCACTGGCTGGGCAGGAGGACTGTTACTGAAATCAAGCCTCCAAGTTTTGCTCAGAGTCCACTGGTCCAGAGTAGAGGCATTATGCTGCCTAAGATTAGTCTAGGGTCTGCAGATGGTGCTGAGGTGGGACCATAAAAGCCTGGCAAACTGCTTCAGAGGAAGCTAGAACCTTGTATTTCAGAGGACTATGACTATGTCTTCTCCAAATGAAGCTGTTAGGCTATGTCCTGGACAGCAGCTCCCTCCTCAAGGCTGAGAGTAGGAATGAGTAAGTGGTGGTGCAGTCTGGGGTGGAAGAAGAGTGATGACCTTTAGGTAAAACAATAGGTTGGGTGGGAAGTCTCCCAAAATCAGAGCAGCTTATTAATGTTCCTGCTGCAGCTGGTACCAAAGGGCTGAGTGTGGGTGTGTTCATTCTCGACACTGACTATGATAATGACCCTCTTTTAAAACATTTTGGACTTCATTACTACTCCTTGCACATTAACATTCTTGAATCTTCTATTTTTGGTTATCTCTTGCTAGCAACAAGCCCTTCCATTTCTGCAAAATTGCTTCTTGGCTTGGGTTGGAGGCCAGCACAGCAGAGGCAGGACGGAGACTTACTTATAAGTGCTGATTTTGTGTCCCTGCATCCCTGTCGAGTCCGCTCCTCTGGCTTGCTTCTCTGGTACTCCAGTCTCCTAGTCAGGCACACTGCCTGCCTTGTGGGCTCTGCAGACAAAGAACAGACACACAGGAGAGGTGCTGTGGGCATATGAAAGATAAACATCAAAATATTTATAGCAAGTGTCTCTATTGGTCTAGTTCTCCTTGCCTCGACACTTTCCTTTATAGGTCAATAATTTTCAAGGCCGCAAACCACAAAAGGCATCTCTTGAAACACAGAACAAACTTGTGCAAGGCCAGCCTTAGTGTGCATCATTTTCATATCCTCAGGCTGTTCTTTAGTGTTCTTTAGGACTATGGCTGGATTTGCTAGAACTATTCTCAGGTTATCCTGATCTTCAAAGACTTCACATTGAGACCCACCGTTCTGAAGAAGAAATCCTGGTAATGGAATTCATGGGAATATAATAGCAAGCTCTTCTCTGACCTGTGGTGGCAGAGTCAAGCGGACACTCAAAAGTGACTAAAAGTAAAAACTGGGTTTTCAGTGAACTGTGAAAGTAATGGAGATAAATGACACCAAACTCGATGGCTTAAAGTCAATTTAGGAAAGTTGTTTAACTCCAAAAGATAAGGTCTTGTCATTTTCAACCCCATTTAGAAAGTGGCCTTTATTTGTATTAGTAAAGACATTAAATGTAAAAGTGCATACAGTATTCAGATAGTTTTCTTGAAGAAACTATTGGATTTCCTCCTTTGGTGATATGTTACATAGATTTAGTGCCACCTCAAAAATAGGTAATAATCTTGGAAGGGAAGATCAAAGATGGAATATCCACATTTTTCAATTTCAAAAATCACTACAAACTACAGCAATAGAGACAGTATGATACTGGCCCAAGGACAGACTTAAAATTGGAATTAAAAGTTGAGAAATAAAACCTTACATTTTTACAATTTGTTATCCACCCACTTGGTCCTAGCTTTTGTGAAGAGTGCTGCTAAAAATGTGAGTATGTAAATATCTGTTAGCATATTAATCTGTCAACTCTTTAAGAACTGCCAATGTCTTTTTTTGTCAATTTCTTTTCCCTAAAGTCGTTATGACAAATTACATTTTAATCAACAGCCTATAAAAGTTTCACTTCTTCCACATTGTTCTAAGAATTGGCATGGCCAGTCTTATTAATATTAGCTATTTTAATAGGTATAGAGTAGTGTCTCACTGTGACTTTAATTAGCATTTCCGCAGTGACTGATGATGTGGAATATTTTTCCATATGCTTATTGAGATCTTTGTATCTTCTTTGGGAAAGTTGAGGACCTTTACCTGAAACAATAAGTTGGGTGGAAACTTTCTCAAAATCAGAGCTACTTGTTTTTAGGATTCCTAGTGCAGATTCCAAAGAGCTGAATATGGGTATGTTTTTTCTTGTCATTGACTATGATAATAGTCTCTTGTTTAAATGCTTTGAACTTCATAATGTTTTCAAATCTCTTATGCATATTTGAAATGGAGTTATTTGTTTTCTTATTCAGTTTAGGTTTTAAGATATATTTTGATTTATGTCTTTAATCAGAAATAGGGCATGTACTATGATTTCAAATATTTTTCTCCTGGTCTGTAACTTGTCCATCACAGTGTGCATACAGAGTAGAAATTTTAATTGTTGTAAAATTCAAAATGGAAATTTTTTTCTTCTATGGATCGTACCTTTGGTGTCGTATCTAAGACATATTTATATAATCCAGTATCACAAAGATTCCCCCCAAAATTTCCCAATTTTTGTACTTATGTGGTTTTACCTTTAGATCTGTGACCCATTTGAGATAATTTTGTATTTCATGCAAAATGTGGATCAAAATTCATATATTTATGTACGAATATCCAATTATGCTAGCACATTTTGTTGAAAAAAATCTATCATTTTTTCACTGAATTTCCTTTGATACCTTTGTCAAAAGTTGGTTGCTATATGTGCGTAGGTCTATTCTACACTTTCCATTTTGTTCTATTCTTCTATATTATACCATTGTCACATAGTCTTTAAAGTTATTATAGTGTTACAAGTCTTAAATAGGTAGCATTAGTTCTTCAACTTTGTTCTCTTTCAATGTTGCTTTGGTTATTCTAGGTCTTTTGGACTTTGAAACAAATCTTAGAGTTAATCTGTCAGTTTCTCTGGGATTCTGATTGGCATTGCACTGGATCTATAGGTCACTTCAGAAAGAAATGACATTTTAATGATACTGAGTCTTTCACTCTTGAACATGATATATTTCTCCATTTATTTTGAAATTATTTAATTATTCTTGGCCATGTTATATAGGTTTATGTATGTTTCGTTTTAGGTTTATCATTATGCATTTCATAATTTTCATGTTATTTTGAATGGCACTTTAGAAAACTATAAATTTTAAATTATTCATTGCTAAGTTCATCTGGTTTTTAACTTTTAGATTTATCCTTTCACATCCTTCTGTACTTCCTTTCATTACAGAATGAGAAGTTCTAAAATGTTTGTTACTTTGAGAAACTCATTGACCAAATTCCATTTGTATAGGACTAGAAAGGGAAAGATTGGATTTGACCATCTTTTACCACGTCCATGTAGGCAGAACACTTTCCTGATATCTCTAGGTAAAGCTGACATTTCTCTCTGAAATTGTTTTCTGGAGCATCCAGACTCTCAGCAGTAGAAAACAAGCCTGCAGAGTCTGAGCTCCTGGCATGAAGTTTCCAGTTCTCTAATCATTTGGCTTTAGCTGCTGAAGGTCACAGGACTGACTGGCAGGAAATAGGGCACAGACAGCAGGTGGCCCTGCCAGAGCAGCTGAAAAAGGGCTCTATTCATGGCCAGTTGTCATCATGAATGCCCAGTGACAGCACAGCATACCTGTCAGCCCCATAGCAGGCTGATTAGTTAATTAAGATTTTCATTTTCAAGCAAGAACTGTCAGCAGTATCAGTGATGCTAAGAATCATGGTCAAGGAGTGGCCAAGAAGATCTAAAGGGTGTTTGTGTGGGCATGGAAGGCTAAGATAAGAGTGGAGTCCTTTCAGCCTTGGGACAATCTGATTAGAGAATCTGATCCATCATACAAATGATTGCTTACAGGTACTCTTGGGAGTCCTACAGTCAAGTTTCAGGAAAAGAGTACATTTTCCAAAAATATGTCAGCCACAAACCATTTAAGAACAAAATGCATTGAGAGTGTATCACTAATGTGTTTGGTAGAGTGGCTGCCCCACAAACGACTCAGAGGGTAAATAGAAAGTTTCACAGAGAATATCACTGCATTTATAAAAATTCCTAGAATCTTTATTTTAAATATAATAGTTGAATTTACATATTTTAAGAGCAATAAAAAGGTGCCCATGCTTCCAGCTTACTATGCTAATCTATACTTCAAATTTTTTATGTTCCTTTTGACTCTTTTTCAACTAACGAGATGCTGATGCCCTTGTTAGGCAGGTAAGTCATTAGACCTTAGAGTCACTTAATGAGCTCATCGTCTCTGTGAATGAGTGCATGAGAAAGCACTTTTCCTGGTGCTTCAGCAGTGTGCCATAAGGGCAGGGGATGAAGGGGCCTGAAGTAAACGAACATAAATGGAGTAGGGTAGGCAGGAGGGGCAGAGAATACGATACAGCTTCAAATTTCATGTAGGTTCACCTCTGTCAATGTCACATAAAGCGTTGAAAGTCACTATAAGAAAGTGAAAGGGTAACCCACAGAGCAGAAGACACTATTTTCAAATTGTATATCTAAAATGTTCTAGAATCCAGAATATATGAAGAACTCTTAAACCTCAACAACAAAAAAGGACCACCAACCCAGTTTTTAAAAAAATAGGTGAAGAATTAAATATATTTCTCTTCAAGGAAGATATGCAAATGGCCAATAAACACATTAAAGATGTTCTACATTGTTAATCACTGGGAAAATACAGATCAAAAGTTCTATGGTGTACCACATGATATCCACTAGGAACTTGGATGGCCATTGTATTAGTCAGTCTCCTGTTACTATAACAAAACGTTTGAGAGAATCAACTTATAAAAGTACAAGGGTTGCACTGGCTTATAGTTTTGTAGGTTTCAGTTCATGATTGATCTGTCTTGGGCTGGGAATGAGGTAGCACATTGTGGTAGCAGTACATGGCAGAGAAAACAGCTCATCTCATGACCAGGAGGCAAAAGAGAGAAAGAGGCTAACATCTCAGATTCCTCTTCAGGAGCACACTCACTCTGATCTGAAAACCTTCCACTAGGCCTCTCTCAAAGGTTCCACTACTTCACAAAGAGAATGAAGAACTGATACATACTACAACATGCATACAACATGAAAACTAAAAATGAGGTATAAGTCCTAATATAATTTCATTTATATGAACTAGTCAGAACTAGTAAGTATAGAGAGATAGAAATCAGATTAATTGTTTCCAGGGGCCAAGGTAAAAGAGGGCATGGGGACTGGTTGCAAAAGGAATATGGAAGTTTTTTTAGGTGGTTAGGAAAATGCTCTGGAATTTGATAATGGTGATGCTTTGTACAATTGCAGTAAATGTACCAAAAACTACTGAGAGGTGTACTTTAAAATGGTTAAAATGATGAATTTAATGTCATAGGAAGTTTATCTCAATTAAAAAATAAATAATCCACAGAGAAGCTCCTTTCAGGTAATGCTAGGGAACCCCAGTCTTTGCAGATGAGTGTTCATGGAGTGATAACCCAGCATTGTGGAAGATGTCTACAGAAAATTTCACCAGCTCCATATTCACAAAGCTTAGGCAGACAACAGAGCTTCCAAACGCAGCTATTCTCTCTCCTGTCCTGCAGCGTAAGAGTACATGCAGAGAAAAGGAAGGTAGGTAAGGGAGAGAGATCTGCACTGCAAGAAATGCAAATTTTTGGAAGTCAGTTAATACTTGAACCATAAGAATGTTATCATTAAGGTAGAGCTGTGAACCAGACCTCAATGTAGGGTAAGAAGGACCTCACCATCCACCTCCATAGATAGATGCCCCCATTTCTGTCTTTAAAGTATATTAACACATAGAAATCATGCCAGCTATATGCATATATTTTATAATATTAAAAGTTATTTGGAGTTTGCTTAGACATTAGAAAAATTCAGTGGCTGAGTCTTTCCTCTTTCCCCTTTACTAGTCACAGTTGAAAGTTTTTTAATTAGAAAAACAAGATGAAATCCAGTACTTTTGAGTCAGAGAAAAAGTTCACTTCAAGTGCTTTGCCTAAATTTGGCAATATAATTAATGACTCCATAATAATTTAATCTCAAAAATAAACTACAATTAAAGGCATTGTATAAATGGCAGCTTCTGGTGGGTTTTCTGGAAATTCATTTATTTGGAACAAAACAAGTGAAGTGATATAGTCTGATGGTTGTATGGGCCACTTAGCTTCCATGTTCTGTCCCCTGAAACTGCCTCTTTAGGTGGACATCGTGAAGATATCACCAGGAGTTTTTATCACCCAGACTGAAAGAAAAAATATATTCAATGTTTTCAGCTTCTGATCTGGCTTCTGAGTAACTTACGACTGATCACTCCATTATAACAAGAATAAAACTGAACATATTGATAAACCAATGATATCTAAGTCTTCCTAGACCCAGCAGTGAAGTAAGATCACAGATGGTGAGCTGGACTTCACAAAAATTAAAAAGTTTTGCTCTTCAAAAGACATCAAAAGAATGAGAAGACAATGTACAGCATGGGAGAAAATGTCTTCAAAAGGCACATTTGATATAGAACTGCTATCTAAACTACAAAAAGAACTGAGACCTTAATTAAGAATTAAGATCTGCAATCCAAGTAATCATTATGTCTTGCAAACATGTACTAATAAAAATTTAAAAGTAAAAAATAAGCTTCTCAATAAAATAAAATGTGTAACTCTTAAAACTCAACAATGAAGCGTGCGGTGACGGGGCGAAGCCTGGCAGTGCCCAGGGGCGACCCTGCAGACTCGACCCGGCCCCCGGGTGGTTGGTGATGGGGCAGAGCCTGGCAGTACGTGGGGGCAACCCCACAGACTCGACTGGACCCCCCAGTGTGCTGCATCAGGACAGACCATGGCAGCATGTGGGGGGTGACCCCGTGGACCCAACAAGACCCCTGAGGGGCCTCGAGGGCTTGTCAGTGGTGTGCTGATCATAGTGTGCCTGGGCCCCTATCTATGCATTGTCATTGAGGTTGGGTGCTTTTCCACCCAGTGCCATAGTAATTTGTGTGCAGCCATGTTTGTTGTAGTATAATTTGAAGCAGCCATGTGTCTTCCCAATGTGATAGCCTGAGGGAATGAATAAAACCAAAAAGTACAGTTATTATCAGAGGGAAGACAACTGATTGGGTGGGAGAACAACAAAGATGAGGGAGGAGAAAATTGTTTGATTAATCGTATGTGCCTTTATTTGTATAACTGAGTAACAAATGCAAAGATAGCATTATGTAATACAGCAACCATTGTTAATTCCCTACTATCTTCTCTATAATTTTGTATTTCCTTTATTGTTTTTGTGTTATTCTGGTTTATGTCTGTTTGGTTGTTGATATGTTTCCATTCTTTTGTCTTTAAAATAAAAAAACAAAACAAAACAAAAAACCCTCAACAATGATAAAAGAAATAATCTGGTTTTACAATAGGCAAATGATCTGGAGAAACATTTTACCAAAGACAGTATACAAATGACAAGTAAGCACACAAAATGACATTCAGTGTCATATAGCCATTAGGGAATTTAGCATTAAAACAACAATGATGTTCCACTAAATGCCTGTGAGGATAGCAAAATCCAAAGCACTGACAACACGAAATGAGGGTGCTGGTGTAGAGCAATGGAAACTCTCATCCCAGCTTGGAGAGTCACTTTGAAAGCTAGCTTGGCAAACTAAACTATGACCCCCAAAGCATCCTCCCTGGTATTTACCCAGATGAAGTGAAAACATATCCACACAAAAACCTGAACATGGATGTTAGAAGCAACTTTATTGATAATTTTTAAAGCTTGAAAGCAACTAATGTGTCCTTCAGTTGAATAGATCAAAAACCATGCCGTACCCAGACAATGGAATATTATACAGTACTAAAATCAAGGGAACTATTAAGGTGAAGGAAACTTAAATGTGTATTACTAAATGAAAGAAGCCAAGAAGAAAAGACTACAGATTGTATGATTTCAGCTATATAACATCTTGGGGAAGGCAGAACTGTGGAGCCTGTAAAGAATAAGTGGTTGAGAGGAGCTGGGGAGAGGGAAGAATGGGTAGAGAAAGTATAAAAGGTTTTAGAACAGTAAATCATCTATGCTGAATGATACCACAATGGCTGACACATGTCAAAACCTATAGAGCATGCTACACCAAGAGAGAACCTCCATGTCAACTATGCACTTTGGAAAGCAATGACAGATCAGTTCAGCCTCACTGACTATAACAAATGTACAACTCTGATGCCAGCTTCTGCGGGGGAAAGGGGCATTTGAGGAGAGGGCCATAAGTTCAATTTCCATATCTTCCAATCAATTTTCCTGTAAGCCAAACACTGCTCTTAAAATACAAGGCTTATTTAAAATAAATATTAGCTCAGGATACACCAATGACTGTCATTATCTTTATAAACCAAAACAAGACAAAATTCCAGCCAGTAATTGTTAGGCACTCAGTCTGTTTGTTGTAAGTGAATAAATAAGAGAGATTCAGTTGAGAGAAGAAAAGAATTACGTCTGAAACCAGGAAGTGAGAAAAACAGGAGTAAGAAAAGAGACTGCAGAGCCGCGCTTCACCACCTCCTTACTACTTGCAGTGTCTTTGGGGCAGTCCTTATCTAGTCTGCACTGGCAAGGTAGCAGAAATATCACCCTGAAGAGCATCATTTTTAAATACTCAGGATGTCAGAGACTGTTCACTAACATAAGCCTGCATTTGGAATCCATGAGAAAAACCCTTAAAAAAGATAAGAAGTGAATTGCCTGGAGAGTCTCCTGCATCTTCATTGAGGAAGAGGCCAAAGATCAAGTTTCAAGTCCACCTACATCACCCTCATCTCTTATTCACATTAGGTTGTCCTTCTTATCACTCATTTCCCCCACAAACCTCTGAGAAATAATATATTATCCAAATTTTTATAAAGTACTCCTAAGGACGGGTAAAGATATCTTGGCCCTATGAAAAACAAAAAGATAGGATCTGTACAATTGTATTCCTAATAAATTTAAAAGAATAACACAATTTTTGAAGCACCATAAATTCTCTCTCTAGGGTTTAACTTTAAGCAGATGTTCCCTGGTGATTCAGGATATGCAACAATCAGTTTTCAAATATCATTGAGGTGGTTCCCTATTGAGATTTACTTTCCACTTAGATTTACTTAGTCACAAGGTTTCTTGGTGTTTTTGATGTTCACCAGCCAGAGCACCTCAGGCACCAGGGCTCTTGGCTGGGCACTGGCCCAAAGCCTGGGTGGCAAATTTTGTGGTTCTGGGTTTTATTGATACTGGTTCCCATTAAAGCTGTGGCAGATTGTTTTAGCTCTGGCTGAGTGAATGGTTCTGGTTATGCAATTACCTACGTCCTAGTTTGTTCATCAAGTGGACCTCAAATTTACTAGTGCTCAATCCTGTAATTGTTGGTATTTGAAAAATACAAAAGAATTGCAGCACAGTTGTTAAGCAGTTTCATAAATGGAAACCACATTTGTCACATGAGCTCTAACCCAGGAAATTTAGCAGGGGTTCTGAGCCTGCCTAGCATCTCATCCGAAGAACTGGAGTGTGTGGCACTCTTCCAGAGTGAACTGGATCCACCCAGGAGGCAACAAGGTTCTCTTGGTCTTTCCAAAACTTGTTTTCATAAACAATGCTCATGGGACAACTCTGTGAAGTTGAGATTACATGCCAATCTGTATACAATTAAATCTCAAAATAAATCCCTTAGAATCATGTTTATTTGCTTTTGGCTGATTTGGTGGTAAATGTGAAAGTCCACAGTGTTCTGAGAAAATCTCTGTATCTTTGTTTAAGCTTCAAGTATTTAATTAATATACTTCTCAAGCAAAAAGATTTTTTTCAAAAGCTATCTATATATGATGATTTTAAGAGAAGACTAAAAATTGGGGCTATAAAGGCTACAGTGCATTGTTAATGAGTTTATCTCTCCCACTGTCTTCCGTACTCTAGGGTATGCAGTAGTGACTTACTATCCTTCAGTGTTTGTTGAATGAATAGCCAAGAACAGAAAGCCTCACATAAAGAGTGGTGTTAATGGGGATCTAAAGAATTTCTTAGGAAAGGATACTGTTTCTATCTGAGGAGATTTGAGAATATGACAGTTCTAAAAATGAAAACATACCCTCAGAGTCTTTTTCAGGTTAACTTTAAAAAGGAGTGGACAAAGAGTGTTTTTAATAAGCACTATTGGAAAAATACTATTAACTAGGAATTATGGTCTTAAATGTTGTCCCCTCCTGGTTCTGGGAAGCTCCTTAGCATTCACTGCACTTAGGATCATTTTTTCCTGCCCCTCCCCCGCCGGCAAAACCTGATTTTAGGGAAAGGTCTTGCAAAGTCATTCCCCTGAGTTTCAGTAACTGAACATAATTATTGTTATAAATTAACTCATTTTTCAAGTGAGAGAAAAGACTTAACAGAATGTAACAGTTTTCCTATTTACTTTTCCATAAGAATCAGTACTGTACACCAAGGTGATAACATTTCTAATTGTAGAATTAAAGACATTAATCAGAGAAAGAGAGGAGATAATTTTATGGAAGAAATACTTCCTTGCAAAATTAGGCTGGTCATCTACTTCACTTATTGTTAAGCGCTGATAAGTGATCACCCACTGATATTCTGGCCTTCCTACATGTGAAAACAACTAGTAAAAACAAAGCAAGGAGACATCTATCATCAAAATAAACAGTGTCCAACAGAACTGAGAATTTCACTGCAAATGTCTCAGCTATTTTCATAGAACTAACATTATTGTACTAGGTACTCAAATGCTACTCTCTCTTTTCAAAGAGGCAAAATTTAATTGCTTTTGTCTTTGTTGAAATAAAAATAGTCATTCTGTATTCATGGGGCTGAAAGATTCTTTTCTATTATAAATATTTGTGCTATATTTTTACAATAATCTTTGGACTACATTGTCATTAGTATGTCCATTAGGTCATTACCTTTTGGAAATCTAAATGTCTTTTGTACTTTTTAGTACTGTGTTTAGGTATATATATTCCATGCTTTTTTACTTTCCTGTTCCTCTCTAAATTGCTTAGATCTAAGGAGCTTAATGTCTTATCATTATATGTTTGACTTATTTTCAGATACATCCAGAAATACTTGTATTAACAGGTTGGCCCTTTGAATACTGTGAGCTGGTTCCATGCCTGCCATTTCTCCTCTATGCCTTGCACACGAATTGAGCTGTAGACAGACAAATTGCCGCCCGTATACATTTTGTTTCAGATTCAAAATTCCCAACAGCAAAGTAACCATACAGCCAGCAGTCTCAGGCACATGTTTTTCTTTTATAAATTACTAACCTTTTTCTGACTTAGCAAAAAGAATGCAAAGCTCAGGTTAGGTCAACAGCAAAGTCAAGGTCAATGGTGGGGAAGTGATATGGGAAAGAACATAACTAGCCCAAATATTAAAAACATCAGTGCTTAGACAGACATTAGCCATCACCTCAGGTACTCGTGCTCTTAATGCATTTTTTAATAGACTCAGAGGTTCTCATTATCTGCTTTTTCCTTTCACTTAAGAGTGGGATTTCTTTGCACTTAAAACATTGTATCTTCTTCTGGGAATAATCTGTTCATGGCTTCTGGAATGACTCATAAATTACATCTCCTGAATTATAGAGGATGACAGTTAACAAAACTATTTCCTTATTCCCCTGAGAAGATAAGTTAGATTCAAATACCCACTTACAGAAGTGATTAAGTGGAACTCTTGCTTTAGTACCGGTAGGCTCAGTTTTTTTTCATTTACATTTGCAGTTTTGCTTATCTTGGCTCTACCAATTCCTACATCTAAGAGAAATGCAACTCTATTTCAACACGATTAACTGTAGAAGAGAGGTAGGGGCAAGTTTCAGGGATCACAGCATCTCTTGGTCCTGTATCCATCTGTGTTAGTAAACTTTGCACCACTATAAAAACAAATACCCACAATACTTAACTTATGAAGAGAAAAGGTTAATTTGGGCTCACAGTTTTGATGATTCTAATCCACAGTCATTTCTTGCTGCTTTGGGCCTTTGGCTATGCGTTATGGTAGGGATACAGAACACAGCAAAAACAAAAGAAGGGAAGGCGGCTGGGGTCCCACAATTCCCTTTGCGGGCATGCGTCAAATGACCTAAGAACCTTCAGCTGTGGCCTACGGTTCCACTACCTCCTTTTAGGGCCACCTTATGGATCAAGCCTTTAACATATGGGTCTTTCAGGACCAGCCAGCATCCATACTACAACACATTATCCAAACCTTCTGTCCTTCCAAGTCTGCTCCTGTGCTAGAATAAAGTCTTATCTGAACACATTTGATTTCACTGCCACATGACTTCCTGCTTAGTGTTTATTAGGTTAACCTTAGAGGATTTCAGTGCTTTCAAAGTAAGGAAAAATTTTATATTCAGCTAATGCTAAGAACTCTTGGGCCAGACATAGCTTTTTTTGTTGAAGAGTAATTAAATAAATACACTGATGTCCATTGCAAATCTTCAAGAGTGAAGGAGTGTTTTCCAAACGTATTTGACCTTGGAAGATTTCCTTATTTAGAGTGTCTCTAAATATGTCATAGTCTGCAAGAAATCAAACCACAGTCCAGTTGCAATTACAAGCCTGCCTCAGCTATCCACACTCTTCCCAGCACGAGTCAGAATCATCATTTCGCTGAGTTGGTTGAATTCCATGAGTAATATCATTTTGGACCTGATCCATAACCGGTCACAGTATCCTATTACTAATAGTCTCTCATCAGTCTATGAGACAAAGTGTGCACATGTGCTTTATAAAATCCAAAGCTCATAAAGAAGCCCAGGAAGAACTATTATTATTTGATTATTGAAAGTTTCATCAAGTTACAGCAGTCTTGAAGATTCATAGAAAAAAAAGAAGTCAATGATAGAATATAACAGTTGACCACAAGAGCAAAATCCTTGAAATATTAAGGTTGCAATTATTAGTCCCTCATTTCTCTGGAGAATGTCTTATGAATTGCATCCTTAATACTGTGAGGATTTTGCTCTTGTGGTCAACTGTTATATTCTATCATTGACTTCTTTTTTTTTCCATGAATCTTCAAGACTGCTATAACTTCATTATTTAATATTAACCCCCACATTGGAAAACAGGAGACTGAGGCCTAGACAATTTTCCTAAGGTGCTCTAAGGATGACTTCCAGAACAGAGGGCTGTATCTTTGAGAAGCACATATTCAATCTATTTTTCTAACATAACAATAAACACTTGTTTCTGACAGAGAAGAAATACAGCTCTGCAGATTCTATATGGGTTCCTAGAGAAAGCTATACAACTACGTCACCTTGCTTTAAAACTCATAAAATGGCTTGAGAAAGAAAAACTACTGAATGATAGAAGGGGAACTGTCTTAGTTTGCTTTGTGCTACTATAACAAAATACTCTAGACTAGATACTTCATAAAAGAAAGAGGCTTATTTTGGCTGACAGTTTTAGAGCCTGGAAAGCCCAAAGTCAGGCAGCCCCATGGGGCGGGGGTACTCATGCTGCCCGATAACATTTTGGATGGCATCACACACTGGGAATGCATGTGAAAGAGTGAGCAGTGTGTTCAGGAGATCAAACATATGAGGTGGCCTTGCTTGATAATGACCCACTCTCATGATAACTTACTCTGTTTCTCAAGACCCAGTCCACATTCATGAGATGGGTATTAATCTTTTTCTCCTATAACCTGCTTATCTTCCTCTAGGCCCCACACTTAAAGGTCCCATTGCCTTTCCTAGTGACACACAGGGACAGGCTCCCAGCACATGAACTTTTGGGAGATAAAATGTATCCAAATCATAGTAGTACCTTTGGCCAGAAACGCAAAATAGACAAGAGAAAGCTGGCCAGCATAATATTTTTGCCTGTAGACAGATAGAAATGATTGCCTGCTGAAAGTATTTGGCCTTCTCAAGTGAATTTCTCTCAAACATTCAGGGCTCATAGTGATGTGAGACTCCAAAGAAATATATCCCCATAACAGTCTACTTCCTTTGAGACTTCTGCTTTGGGTCATGATATAGAAGTATGCTTAAGGTTCTTACTCCCTCAGTAACAACAAAAAACTACAGACAAAATAAAAAGTATACCTTTCTATAGGACAATTGCACAAATACTGCAGGACTATACCATCTGGTGAATAGGACTACAGTCTGGATGAGTTCCTAGTGCGGGACAGATCCTTTGGCTCAATAATCCCGCTCCTGTCATTCCTAACACTACCATCTTCCAACATGAGCTTTGCTGAGAAAAATCGTTTGGGGGAATGATTGGTTAAAAGAGAGAAGTTGTGTAACTCAGCACACTCTGGAGCCCTAACAGTTTCATCCAAGGTAAACCGAAAATATCTGAAAGTCCAGCCTCTCCCCACTCACTGCAATTTGTAATGAGTTCAAGTAGTTGTTAGGAATGATGGGAGTTTGTCTAAACATAGGGAAATTCATTACCAAGAGGAACTTAACATGAGGCTATATCTAAATTATCAGCTCCTCCTCCTAACCACCAGAGTGGGAAGTCCTACACTCCTTGGTAAATAAAGAAAACAAGATGAAAGTTATATTTTGTTATCTACTGTTCTTATCCAGTATCCAAAATTCAACTTAAAAATTTATATTACGTGTAAAGAACCAAAAAAGATAGTATAATTCATACTTAGGAGAACATACACATTAGCAATAGATTTGCACTATGCACATCTCTAACATTAGAGGCTATAATCCCAGTGCCTATAATCACAGAGAATTGCTGTGAGTATAAAGCCAGGCTGGGCTACATAGTGAGTTTGAGGCCAGTGTGAACTACATAGTGAGACCCTGTCTCAAAAACAGAAAAAGAAAAAAAAAAAGATTTGCAGATGACACAGTCATTGAAATAAACAGATAAGAACTTTAGGACAATATAGTATCAATATATTAAATTGTACCCTGATATTTGATATATTACATAGTTTACTGACTATATGGGTAAAAAGGTACATAGAAATCAAAGTTGTAGAAAAGAACCAAAGAGAATGCCCAAACCAAAAACAAAACAAAACAACATTTGAATGTCAAATACATTGCATTAAATTAGACAGTATCCTAAAAAAATCTGTAAATTTTAAGTGATCAACAAAAATTATTCTAACACTTTAAGAGAAAAAAATTTGAGAAAACAGTGAAGATCAGTAACCTGTCAGATAATATTAAAATCCATATAATTAGAACTTAGAAAGGAGGAAATGAAGAACTGTGTAGAAAAATATTTGAAGGTATAAGGACTGAAAAATTTAAAACTTCCAACAAATATTTTTCTTTCTTCTTAGTTTGTTTAAAGCACGATTATTTGTTTTGACAACAAAAATAGAAAAAATGTATTGAGTTCTATAAAATATGTGAAAATAAAATATAGGTTAATGCTATGGTTTGCATAGTTGTGCCCCCTCCAAAATTCCTTTGAAATTGAATCCCCAGTGAGACAGCATTAAGGGGTGGGCTTTTAGGAACTGATTACTTCTTGAAGGCTCTGTCCTCATGGATGGGATTAGTGCCTTATGATGGGTGGGAGGGAACTGGATAGGTCAATTTTGCCTTCTTTCCTCATCTGTCCCTCTGGCCTATGACGACACATCTTTCATCTCCTCTCGGGGTACAGTGGTAAGGTAGCATCTCTGAGGCAGAGTGGGCCTTCACCATACATGTAACTGGCTGCTACCTCAATCTTGAACCTCCACCCTAAACTGGGACATATTAATTTCCATTATTTATAAATCACTCAGTCTCAAGCTCTTTGTTATAGTATCATGATTTGACTAAGATAGAAAATTGGGAAGGAATAAATGAGATTATTCTGTTTAAATTCAGCATGTGGAGTAGCATAATATCCTTCAAGTTATACAGAGAGATGATATTTTTGCTGTACCATACCTAAGGAAAGTGAAGCTCACATAAGCTCTGAGACTCTACCAAGGGATGCAGAAAAGCTAGCAACCAAGCCTAGCCTAGAAAATGGGCTTTCAAATTGTAGTCCATTACCCTTAAAATGAGATTAGGAATTAATTAAGTAAATTACTTGCTGGCCTGTGGTTAATTCATAGCTTTAGTAACTAAGTGAATCTTACTTCTTACTCTATAAGGGTTTTTCCTATAGTGGTTCATTTTACTTATTTAATATTTTTCTCTTTCCTCTATGTGATGGCATATTATTTATAAGGTACATGAGGAAAAAGGAATCATGCATAGTTCTACCCACTTCTACAGTTCCGTTTCTCCCTAAATCAATTTACCTTCCATCCTGACTAAGTATACTTCCGTTGCCGATCAAGAACAGTGAGGAAAAGTCATACTGGATTGGGTGGATGAAGCAGATATTGGAGGGTTCTGTGTTCAGCTAGATGGTATAAGAAGAAATGAAAACCCATCAGGAACAAGAAAATCGCTTCCCTTCATTTTTCAATGATTATAATAAGACATTTTTATGTTGAGTTTGTATCTAGTGTGTATTGATCATAAAGGGAGGGAGGAACATGGTATCCAGTCTTGAGATTAGATCAGAACATAGCGCAGGAGAAAGAAGTGAGAGTGAAATTTAGTAATCACTGGAAAAGTAATATTGCTATCCCAGATGTTCTGTGCCTGTCCACTGGTAAAGAGTGCTGTCCAATCACTCATTTCCAAAGCAAAGATCATGGTCCAGTTCTTCAGCTTTGCATAGGCCAAGAGGAATTTTTTCAAAACCAAATTGCCAGAAAGGATGACTGCGATCTCTGATCTGTCCCTATCAAGCTGCAATCCAGCATAACCCAGGCTTCCAGGACAGAATAATTATAGTTACCCTACAAGCTGGGGACCTGCAGCTCTATTTGTGGCTCAATGTCAGATGTACTTCTTTGTGGGTCATTTTGAGGCAATGCAGTTTTGCAAACAGATAGATCCTTCCGGGTGGGCCAACAAAATAACTCGGGAGGAAATGATGGGGAAATATTTCACATGCGTAAATGAACTGCATCCAACAACTGGATTTAAGCAATTCATATTCACAAATGGTCAAGGGAAGGGGCCGTATGGTTTCCCACTTCACCTCGATTTGTGAATCAGAGCATCATGCAGAAAGACTGTGAGAAAGGAATCAGATTCCTAGAGACAGCAAGGGCACTGATGGTTGCTGTGGACTGAGAGACAGTCAGGGATAGAGATCCACTGTTTAGTGAATGTGACATTTTCATTTGGGAAGATGAAAAAGTTCTAGAGGTGGATGGTGGTGATGGTTTCACAGCAATGTGGATGTACCTGGAAAATCTGAAGGGAGGTTAATACTGCTTTCAACATCTGGTGCCCTGTGCATCGGATTTCTCTCAGCTGCTATCTAGGGACCCGGGCCTGTCCTGCAGGAGAAGGTAAGACTAGGAGGCAACAACAGCGAAGCAACAATACTAAAATTAAATGATATTAAGGTTAACACTATTTGACAGGAATTGTGTAGTTTTAAGTGTAGTTTCTTCAATCCAGGACTAATAAGACACCTACTAGTCTGATTTTGAGAATTTTTGTGACACAAAGTCCTTACCAATGAACTTAATTCACTTGCTTCCGGGTAAGCAGATGTGTGTTGGTTAGACCAAGGCGGGGCTGGCTGTGAAATATTTTAATATCCTTGTAATTCACTTTCAAAAACTTGTGAACTGCAAGGGTCTTTTTTAAAAGAAATGAAAGTTTCTCCTACTGCTGTGGGTAAATTCACAGACCCTGTTGTTTGAGAAATAGCGACTTGAAGCCTCCTTCTGTAAGGAATTGCTAAGCCACTGCAAATCACCACTGCAGAAGGAAACAAACAGATAAAACTAAGAGCTTAAATTATCATCCTAACAAAAACACCAAATTCAAAAAGTCAAACACTCTTATAATTTGTGAAGCCCACTCCCTTCTAAGAATAGACCCAGGGCCTCTATCTGAGACATGCACCTTAGAAAGTTTTGAGAGCTTCTGATGGTCGGGGTTGATGGGCAGCAAAGCCAAAAGAAAACTAAAGATTTTGGTGATGGTGATGCTTCTCAATCAAGACCATTTTAAAAATAAATTTACTTCCTAAAATGCAAAGTGACGTTAAGAAATAAATGTATGTATATGTGAAGAGAGTAGCTGATTTTCAGTGGCCTGATTTGGTGCAGCTAATTTAGAAAATGTTAACTAGAGAAAATGTTCCAGCAAGACTTTGGGTGTCTCCATTCAGCTCCTATTCTTTTCGAGCAGTTTGACTTGGGGTGACTTTGGAAATTTAGACAACACTGCCCATGCGTATTTATATGGGAGGATTTGTTTTCCCTGGGGCTGTTCAGCTGCTGGCCGTTGAGTGCCTGCTTGGTACACGGGAACACACCCCCCTTATGATCCTTCCACAGCAATAATCATTTTTTTTTAATGGAGAGAAACTCCCTTTTCATAATCTCAGCTACAGAACTGCTTTTGACTCTGCGTGCTTCATTTTGTTCTCCAAAGGATAATTTGGAGATTTGAGTAATTAACCCAAGACAGTCTTTCTGGGGCGGTAGTTTTGCTGTGGTGGAGTCGGCTGCTGTTGAGCATTAACTTCTTAATAATGAAGCCTTTCATACCCTCTGCTACTGGCACAATGATACACTTGAAGCTAGCGGCTTGGCGGAGTGTAAGCAGACCACTTCTATTCTTTCCTTGAACAAAATGGTCCTCTTGATCTCTGAGTTGGAGCTATTTTTATTTTAGTGCAGATCTTTTTTGCTTTTTAGCTTGGTGGGCAAGTCTTTCACTTATATTTTGATCCACTGCTTAATCTGTTGCCTTTTTGCAAAAAGACCTGCAAAAGGCACCCTTCCCAATATCCAGGAGGAGGTCCCTTTCCAGGATGCTGGGAGCCCTCCCTTTGAACTGGGAGCTTGCTTCTCTGCTAGCAATGCACTTCCTGCTATTAACATGTAATGTCCCCTGGGCAGCACTAGGGACAATCACACCTGCAATTAAGGGCCCAATTAGGATGTATCTTTCCTCAGCAACTGGTATCCACAGAAATATGAGGACAGCTGCTGCCCCTCCCCTCTCCTTCCCACTGCCTTTTAATGCCTTCCCTCAAGCTCTTAGCAGAGAAGTGAATTGTACCTTAAACTCGAGCTTTGGGAAGGATTATCAAAATATAGGAATGTGCTATATTTACAGAGCAGTATTTGCACATACATACACACACACACACACACACACACACACACACACACACACGTATATATAATGACCCCATTAACACAAACTTACCAGTTAAATGTCCACTCAATCACTCAATTAATTGTAGCCATTTAAAAATTCCACTGCCTTGAAAACAATTTATATGTAGATTTTCTGATTTCTAGGATACCCACATACTGTTTTCATCATCAAATAATCTGAAAAAATTTTTTTTCAAATGTAAAATAATACATTTATTCCAAAAATTATAGTCAGTATGAAGCATATTTTCTTTTGAATGCTTCATGTAAAGGGCTTAGAGTAGCTGAATGAGAGTAGTTTGAGGGGGATGTAGGGATGTAAAAAGGCCTTCATTAATTCCAGCCCTTTAGGAGGCTGAGGCAGGCAGATCTCAAGTTTGAGCCTAGCCTGAGTAACCTAGCCCTGGATCAAAATTTTTTAGAAGGAGCTGAGTATAGCTCAGTGTGAAGGCTCTGGGTTCAATCCCAGTACTGAAAAAAAAATACGTAAATGCCTGGAGCCCTGCTGTGTGAAAGTCAAGGCATCGCAAAGGATGTGTTTTAGGAACCTGCTGCATTCCTTTTACTTGGGTTCTATGAAGCATGTGAGGTTCCAAGACAGTTCCTGAGATTGCCTCTTCCATTCAGTGTCCTTCCTTTATGGTACTGAAGACAACTCATGCCAACTCAAAAGTCCTTCCAGTTCTGCTTCTTTATTCTACATATGTCATTCTGGTCACTTTCTTCTGACCATAACATAGTTTTTGGTGCCCCAAAGGGAATCCTAGAGGTCATTTACTAAGTAAAAGTAAGTAGGAGACTTGCCACACCACTGGAGTTCTAATCTTCTATTAATTTGACCACACCATGCTTTTGATGAACATTGCACTTGTCCTCAACCAAAACACAAACACAAACAGATTCTTCTCACAGTGCTGATGCCCAGCAGGTTACTGTCAAGGTGCTGGTGAACGTGGCTTTCTAAATATCTTGGCACTTAAATATGTTAGAAATAATTTTAGAAATCTTACCCTCTCACCCAAAATATAAAGCAAAACAAAACCCCTCAATTTTGTTATCCTGGTTACTATTCTTCCCAGTTCTGCCTTCTTAAATTTGATAAACTTGCTTACTGTGTTATCAGACAGGACAGATATAAACAACCACAGAACTGGAAACTGCACTTGAAGAAGTATTGTAAAATTATATCAACCTTGATAAGAATGTCTGTTCCATCACCTACAAAATCCAACAATGGTATGAATTTCTATTTTGTCCATTGAGAAGCCACAAACTATTTCTTTGATGTCTTACCGAAGTCATGGCATTCTGATTTTCAAAACACATCCAGACAGGAACAGTGCTTCTGTACTTCCCGTTTGCAGTTAGTAGTATATGTCACATATAATTTTACTATGATATGACCTAGGACTTAGGAGTACTGATCATGACATGTTTTGTAGGAACAAGACTTCTAGCATAATAAAATGAAATTAGATTTATGTGGCACCAAAGAACGAGTAAACATAATGGCACAGTTATGGTGTAGCTATAGAGATGGAACCGCAACAGGAGATCTTGCCTACACAGTGAATTTAGTCATGCTGCAGGTCTTTCTTCATTTCTCCTTAGGTTTTCCTTTGTCTGCCTCCTTTGTAATGCTACATGACTGACATTTTATGAGTTGTATGTATTTGAAAGTTTGAAGATTTACTAACAATTTTCTTCAATTCAGTACTCCTTTGCCTCACTTTGCATTTTGGTTCCGATTTAAAATAATTCACTATCTACTAAGTACTTAATGATCTTGAGGGGAAGAAAAGTAGTGTGGGTGTTTCTCTGAATCAAAGGGCTCAGGAACCCAGGGAAGGTACCACATTCTTTGGCTGTATTGATTTGCCTTGCCTGTTGCTAATAGGTCTCCAGAGATGTGCTACAAGGATCACGGAGATGATGTGTGATGCTCAGAGTGGGGTAAAGCTAACATGTAGGCTTCATGAATCTCACAGAAAGAAACTCCGCCTTCTCCCCAGAGTCATGCTCCTTAAAATTTCAGTTTTTTTCCCTCAAAATAGAACAACGGAATACAGAAATCAAGCGTCTGTAATTCAAAGTAAATTATGGAAATGCATGTCTTGTTTCCCATGTATGTAATTCAATTCAGTGTTCTTATCCTTCAACAAAACCCTCACTCTTAGTAGCTGAAAGCATGAGTTTATAACTATTTTTTAAAATTCTGTGGATGTCATCCACAGAATTTTTTTGCTCTTCAATACTATCTTTCCCCCCAGGGACTCGTTACTCTTTTACACATCTAGAAAGTAAATAATGTGCCATTAACTGGGGAAAATGCAGTCTCCAATTCATGGCACCAGGATATGGGTTTTTTTTTTTTCCTTTCTCCTTTAAAAACCCCAAGCATTTGGAAACAGAATACTTTAAAAGGAAAAGATCAGAACTTGTTTTTCAATGAGTTGAGAACAACAGGCACCATTGTAGCCCAAAGAGAGTCTTACAGTGGGGGAGAGGGGGATAACACACTATTATATATTATTTAGATTAAATATTCATAGGTTCCAGATGGATTCAATTTCTATCTTATTATGTATATCTATTCTCATGTTTAATCATGACCTTAAAACACAGACCTTAGCTCTCTGATGAATTAAAAGACATTGGTAGCGATCATTTTGACTGGCGATGGAGGGATATTTCTACAGTCACCACTGATCTGTGGCCTAATTGGCACCATGAGGCAAATTCTTCCCAGCATTCTCTGGGTTGAGGAAAATAGTGCACAATCTGATTTCATCAAAGGACCATTTACTGTATAGCTCATCATAAAAGGGCAGCATGACTTTGGCCCATGTCTGACATTCTTTCTAAACTTTTTTTTTTTTTTTTTTTTTTTTTTTTTTTTTTTTTTTTTTTTTTTTTTTTTTTTTTTTTTCCGGTACCAGGGATCGAACTCAGGACCTTGCGCTTGCCAGGCAAGTGCTTATGCCACTGAGCTATACCCCCAGCCCCTAGACATTCTTATCAAAAGACAGACATTCCTGATTTGTAATCATCAATCTTGTAAGCATCCTAGGAGTGCAAATTATTGACTTTCCCTATATTGGGATGGCTGAGATCAGTTTCTTCCTTTGTAGAATAGGGATAATGTACTTTTCAGGAAATATTTGTTAGGAACAAACATGTTGATATAGATAAAGTATAGAAAACTGTGCCTAACACAATATAATGTTCCCTAAATGTTAGCTATTACTGTTGTTAACATTGTCTCTGGCCCTCTATGAGAAAAAAAAACTTATTTTTTATATTTTTGTCAGAGTACAAGAAAACCATGTCATCAAAAAGCTAAAACTGCCTCCCAAGAATAAGCAATTGACTTAAGAGCACAGGTAGTCCAATCTAGAGAGGCATTAGCCCAAAGCATTGCAGTATAACATACATATATAATGTTAATGTTTTTAGTGAGCATGTTAAAAGGAAAGCAAACAAATTGACATCATTAACTTTTAATAATATATTTTAGCTTAATATATCCCAAATACTATCATTTCAACATGTAATAGTAAAAATTCATTAATGAGATAGTTTATATTTTTTAAACTAAAACTTTAAAACACTGTGTACTGCATACTTATAGTACATCTCAGTTTGAGTGAACCACATTCAAAGTGGCCATGTGTGCTTGGTGTCCGCCCATCTTGAGCACACATTCTCGGTGTCTTGGCTGTACTGCAAGTGAGGTCTCTGATCCTGCAGTGTTATTTCTCCCTCGCGTTGGAAGCAGCTCCTAAGGTTGAGAACCATGGTGGAGAAGGGCGTTACAGTGTAGTTTCTGGGGGATCTAAGCTTTGGTGCGTCCTCCTTCTTACGCTCTCCGTAGCTTGCCAGAGGCATGTAACCCTGTGGGAGAAGATACATGGAGAGACTGTAGCCGGGAGTCCTTGGGACGTGGCTGTTCAGAGTGGCTGGGTACCCTTCTCCCACCCTCCTGGCCTGTTTCGGGGGGGAGGCAAGGGCAGGATCTGCAGCGGGCTGGTTGTGGAACAGCTCTGCCCACAGAAGAGTGCTGTGCACAGAGAACAATGTGAGGTGTCTTCATCACTGTCCGGCACATAAAAGGCAGAGAGCCCCTGCTGGCGCTGTGAGTAGTGTGTGTTTTCTTCCCCTGTCCTTTCTTTCTGAGCCAGTCCTTTGTTGGGGCTGCAGGCTCAGTTTCTCTTTCATTTTGTTACCTTTCAGTTCAGGGTAAACTCACTCATTGGTCCACTCTTTGGACAAATTTTAGGTTGGATGTCCCTATCCTCTGAGGTTTCTCTCTGAAGGAAGGGGCTGAAAGGAGAGAATGCTCTAATGAACCAGGTGGACCTCAGAGGACAAGAGTGGTGGCAATGACCAGGAGATCAGACTGCCCCCACCCCCAGGGTTGCAGATACCCAGAATTGACTAGCTAGGGCTATAGATCACGGGGGTTCAGTCACACAAAGCAGGACCCTCCGTTATGGGCAGTCCACTACTGCACCTCCACCAGGCACGCACCCGTCCGCTTTGATAGTTTCAGAAACTGCAGTCCGCCCACCTCCACCTTCTCCTCGGGCTCAGTGGTGCAGAGGAAGATGGCAAAGGAAAGAGAGAAGGATGCAGGGGCAAGAATATCAATAAACATTTCTATATTTATATCATGCAGAAAACATTTTCCCGTAGGAATCATAGGTTAGTATATTTCAAACTTCTGAGACTAGAATTCAGAGGAAGAAAAGCAATTACACTATTTCAATTTAAAGTATTGTGACTTTGGAAGTAAATGTGGCAATTTTTACAAATGCTGAACACTCACATACTCACTGACCCAGCACATCTAAGTCTAGGTTTGTATGAACCACATAAAGGTGTGTGCCGATGTTTGCCTGAAGACATACAAAAGAATGTTCATAGAGGCACTGTCTGTAACAGTAAGAAAGTGGAAACAACCCAAATGTTATCTATAGGAACTAGTAAGAAAGTATACCCAGCACTCAGGAGGCTGAGGCAGGAGGATTGTTTTAAGTTTGAGACCAGCCTGGGCTACAAAGTGAGCTAAGGCCAGCCTGAACTGCATAGTGAGACCTTGTCCCAAAAAGGCAAAAAAAAAAAGTATGTGGTCACATAATATATAGTATGTACATTGCATACATACATAGTACAAAGATGAGAATCAACAAACTACAACATGAATATTGGTTATTCTATCAAAGATAGTGTTATGTAAAATAAGATAAACACAAAAGAATATATAATACATCATTACACTTACAAAATGTTAAAAAATAGACAGAACTAACCTATTATTACATTATTTTTATCTTAAAACTCACAATGTATAGCATCTACATAACAGAATTGACAGAACAATGAAACAATTCTTATTCTTACTATACCTAGATCCCTGATTTTCTCCTATTCAATCAAATCCTGGAGGTGACCCATTAAACGGATTTTATAATCCTTAATGGGATATGACCTATAATTTGGAAAACACTAATATTAATGCTGGTTAGGCTTCTGGAATAGTTCACATTACCTAATTCCTCTAAGCCATGGTTTCCTCCTCCTTCTAAAGAGGAAAATAATGGCATCTGTCTCAGAGGGTCTATGTGGGATTGGCTGACTTACTGCTCTTTAAGCTCCTGAGATAGGGAGGCACACAACTATGCGTGTACACACATACACACTTGCATTCATAGTCTTATTTCCAAACACATCCAGGTCTTTCCTTGGCAAATAAATATTTTAAATCCTTACTCGAAACACAGACTGATAACGTGAACTAATCTTTTTAGAGGTGACTCCTTGCTCTGGGGAAGTTAAGTCCCACGCTGACTAGGACTTCTGGGAGTCCCACCTGAAAGGGCCTGCTTGAGTTGTTCCTGCATTCCCACACCATGCTCCACTGGGCTATTTTCTTGTGTACTCTGACCTTTTTTGGCAAAGTCTGAGGTCACTGGGGCATGTACAGTATAACTGTACTTGCACAATCCTTGTTTTTAAAAAGTCATCTCAGCTTGGGAAATGTTGGCCACTGCTAAGAGCAAAGCCTCCTGCTTGGCCACGGGGCCTGACCAGCCCCCGTTACTTCGTCCAACAACAGGGGCTTTATGCTCTCATGCAAAAAGACCAGCTGTCAGCTTAAATTTCCCTAATCCAGCCAGATCCCAACTCGGCCAATCAACAGTCGCTATCTGGGGGAAGCCCATCTGTGAAATGCAGCAGTGCCCTTACTGGAATGACATGTCATAAAAATTAGTTTGGGCACTAATCTAAGGGAGCTTTGTACTGAGTCGAGGACGGCAAGGTTGTCCTTCTCTTTGCCAAAGAACTGGATCAGATGAAAAGTGCAGGGCTTGAAAATACAGAAGTGCCTCACCTCCTGCCTGCCCCCGCCAGCCCGTATGATACCGTCCGGGAGGAGGAGACACCTTTAGGAGCACCCCCTGAGTCCTCTCCTCTAGGCAGTGGGCTGCTCTGTCATCCGGAGAGCTAGAAACACGGATAGATGGCTCGCTCCCGCCTCGCCCCCGTGCCCGCCCCCGTGTGTGTGTGTGTGTGTGTGTGTGTGTGTGTGTGTGTTAGTTCTTTATGATTACATTATTAACTCATGGCTCAAATTGTTTAAAAAAAGGAAAACAAGATTATTGCTTAGATTCCTCTGCTGCAAGTTTCCCCTCTTACTTTTGGTGAAACAGTTGCTTCCAGTTGTTTGAATTGATGGGAAAAATAAAGAATTCAGACTTTTTTTTTTTGTATTATAATGGCCGAGGTGACTTCTTTCTTCAGAGGTCCTGTTCTGACTTGTTTGCTTTCTCGTGGGTGGTGCTTCACTCTCCCCAGCAGTGAGCAGGAGCTGACCGGCAAGTGGGTGCCTGCTCTCCTCCAAGGCTTGCTAGGCATGGTCGAAAATGCGAAGAGGCCTAAATCATAGCTCTCCTTTCAAGAATCCTGAAACTTGGTGAAGAGAATGATTTGCCTGCATCTGAAGACTGCTAGCTCTTCTTGACTGAATGTTAATGTAGAGAGGGAAAAGCCTGGCGAAGGCATTGCCTGCCCCACTCCCCATGCACTACCTGAAAGTCTTCTTCCCAGTGCTTCTCCGGGTTGCGGTCACATTTGTTCAGTGCACAGTGGTTTCTACTGAGGACCTACTATGCTCCAGGCATCGTAGGAGGCATTTATTGAGGTTGCATAAAGTGTGCCCCAGGTTGATACCAACCAATTAGACTCTCATCGCTGGCTTCTTTGTTAATTGACTGAACAGTGTGCTTTGTTTGTGCCATTTAAAGTCACCATGCTATGGATCACAACTTTGTGAACTGTGTTTTCAGACAATCTCATGAGCATTTTCACACTTAGCCATGTTTGCATAGTCTCTTGCTTAATTTTTCTTGAAGTATAGATCCTTTCTAGCAGTTTAGAAGTATGAATTCTGCAGTAAAATTTCTAAAAATTCTCATTTTATAATTTAAAAAAAACCCTGAAGCTTTTTTATTTTTCAGAAATCCTTTTTCTCACACTAATTAGAAACATTTCTAACTTAATTATTGACTTCTTTTCTTATTTGAAACTAGTTTTTGGATAAAGTAAACTAAACTGTGTTTTGGCTGCATCTCCATTCCAAGGCCATGGAATTAATCCGATTGCCATTTTTAGGTCAGCCCAGAGACTCAGCACCAGCTTTACAGCTTGAGGGGCTCAGGAGTGTTTTTATCTCTTTTTTTTTTTTTTTCTTAAATTCCAGTAGTAGGGATCTAACCCAAGGCCTCATGCATGCCAGACAAGATGTGTACCATGGAGCTATATACCCCCAGGGGACAGACATGTTTTCTAAGGATTTTTCACACACACACAATAGTGTTAGACCAAAAGAAAATTATCAATCTGTTGGTTAGGAGCATAAAGTGTATTTATACCATTTTGTGTAGTGGGATTTATGTATTGTACCACTGAACAGCAGATCACGGAGACCCTCTTGGTGTTTTGGAAAGGGATTATAATATTATCTAAAGCAAGGTTGAAATTAATGCAAACCAAGAGAGAAAGAAGGAAGATTAAAAAGACTTTATTTATTAATTCATCACCTATTTGCTTATTCATTAAGCATCACACTAATGGTTCACTGGCATTGCCAAGCATTGTGAAATCAAGTGAAGTGTATGACATTTCCTCTGTCCCTTGTGATCTCTTTTTTGAGCCCCTCTTACCTTCCACACTATAGCTGTGGTTCTAGTACTGGCTGACTGATCCGTACAAGGAATATACAAGAAATGGTGGGATGGAAAAGCCTCTGGAAGCTTCCTGAGGAAATAAGATGTAAGTCTTGAGAATAAGATGCATATCGCTGTAAAAGACCCTTCTCAAGACATTCCCATCAGGTCTGAAAAGTTACCTCCTCTGAAAGGTCCACCTCAGGGGGTCCCAACTACTTGCTCCACAATGACCATAACCTCTGTTCAAACTTTCTATCACCAGCTTGAGATTTATGGACATTCTTGAGGATTGGCATAAACAGCAGCATGTCTTTCTGGTTTTTCCACTCTTCTTCATTCTATCTTATTTTAAACTTCTCGGGAAGAGGACTATATCTGATCTCTAATTCAAGGGAATCAGGTATACCTACCTCATGGATAGATAATGAAAGAACTATCAGAATATATAAATTTAAGTCCTTGTGACTATATCTGTGTCAACCAGGCCAGGTCCAGGAGTGAACTGAAAAATAAAAAGATGAGAGACTTGTCATGGGGTGTTGTGCACAGAAGGTATTTGGAAAATATCAAATCAGGAAGTGTCAATCCTTACTGGTTGTATCAATGTTTACTATTTATAATGCAGTATCAGTGCAGCTGTAAAATCAAAGGGAAAGGGCAGAATGGCCAGAACACACAGTTAGGTCTTTCAGAGGCGGCAAGCTGCCCAGGGACAGGAGTGGCGTGGTCAGGGCGAGAGTGGTGAGAGACCTGCTGGGGAGAGACGAGAGCCTGCGGAGGCTGGCACTTCTCTGGTTCCAACCAATGTCGTCATTATCATGTACGGAGGCCCCGAGAGAGCACAGAGCTGTGAGGGTGGCTGAGTATAATGTCTTGGTTAATTCTATGTGGGTTGACTTTAAGTAGTAATAGCCACATGGAGACAGCTACTGTGAAGCAGGAGAATTCTCAACAAAGCATTTCTACCTTTATTGTCCTTATCAAAGGCCTCTACCATGAAAATAAAAATACCAACTAAGCCTGATAAATTTATTAAAATTATAAATTTTAATAAATTGAAATATAGACATTTCCTATAAAAATGGAGAATTCTGGGCTTTTGTACATGTTTCTCTGAGTCACTAAGAAATATTATTAAAATGATGAAAACAAAGAAAAGATTACTGTTTTTGTTTGTTTGTTTGTTTGTTTGAAACAAGGTCTTACTATATGACCCAGGCTGGCCTTGAACTCACTGTGTAGGACAGATTGGCCTCAAACTCACAGTGACCCTTCTGCCTCAGCCTCCTAAGTGCTAGGGTTATAGGTGTATATTACCACACTGGTAACTAGTGACTATTCTATTTTTTTAAAAATATGCTTGTTTAAGAGTCATGTAAGCATCTAAGAAAAGGTAATATTGTCTTACTAATTAGGGCATAGGCTCTGTAAAGTTAGATGATATCCTGAAGAAAAATGTTACACTGAAACTGATTTCTGTCCAAAAAAAAGAATACCTCAGTTGTTATACCTTCATTCCCCTACATGACTGTAAGCCATTTAATGTCTAAATTTACAATCTTATTCCAAGATTTTTCTTTGAACCAATAAAAAAAAAAAAATATATATATATATATATACTCAATTTTCTTACTTTTTTTGGACCAAATTTGTTGTTATGCTGGTCTTCTTATTGGTGAGTTTAATAAATCTTTGACACATTTTTACTGTATATTTGTACAAGTGTTAAGATTTTAACTATTTGAAAATTATACTTCAGCAAACCTTAAAATCCTGACTTGGTATAACAGGTTTAATTTATCGGTTAATAAATACATTGCAATGTATCTCTGATAACACTAAGGACCTGAAAATATGGCAATTAGCATCTATAATTTTATGCAATGTATATTATACATTCACAGGGCCATCCAGAGGAGGTAACCAAAAGGAACAGGCAGTTTTTAAAACCATTAAGCAAGCTCTGAATACAGTTAGCAACAGACAGCCGAACCACATACATTTCATTTTGGTTTGTTTTCACTTTTTATTTATTTATTTATTTTAAAGAGATAAAAACCAATAAAAATGATACAGAATTTCAAAACAAGATGACAGGGAATTAACAACGGTTATTATATTGCACATTGTTATCTTCAAAGTAGTTGCTCGGATTACCAGATACAGGCATGCAAAATTGATCAAACAGTATAAGCACTATTTCTGTCAATGAACTAATAGAAATTAGTAGTGCAATTATTTTAGCTATCTTGTGTGTATGTACATATTTTTTTGCCTTCCCTTCTTTTCTCTTTTCACTCATCCCAGTTGTTCTTTCCTTTTGAGCAGTTTCTTTCCCTTTCACAATATCCATTGTACCTATGGATCTTATTTATTGTTTTGGTTTCTTACAGCAGGGAGACAATACAGTGTTCACACATGCTATTCTGATTTGTTTCACTTATGTGTATGGTCTCTGATTGCATCCATTTATGAGGCTTTTGCATGTATGTTTCTCATTGGCAAGAACTGTTTTACTCTGTTGGTCTTGCCTGGTGCCCATGCAATTGTGAAATTCTTGCAAGCCTTTCCAACAGAAAGAGGAACTCTTTAAAAAATATACGTCCTTGGGGAAAGATTTTCCCCTTCTCCCTGCCCCACAGGGACTTATAATTCATTTCAGCTGCTATTTTTATGGCACTATTTTTTAATTAGCAGTGGAAAATTGAGACTTAAAGAGAATAACAATGGCAAAAGTCATTTTTCCCATGGGGAGGCCTCGCTAACTAATGTCCACATCTTTAAGGTAAAGCAGTGTCTAAGATATTTTATTATCTGCCAATATTTTGTGGGGAATCCTGAAACATTTGAGTTAATGTTTTTCTTAAAAGTAACATAAAATCAGTAGATAGATTAATTCCAATTGTTTTGAGAGAACTATAACAGACTTGAATCAAGCCAGGCTTAGAAAATCTTTTCCTGTCTCCCATTATTCTTTCCTTGAGGAGCATGGCACATCGCTTACAGTAAAGCACTAACACCTAATACAAATTTAAATTTGCCACATATACACCGAATGAAGATAATTAAGTTCCTTCTACACAGAAGGTATTGGATATAAACTACTGAGATAGTCTCCACTCTGAAGGATCTTACAATTTAGTTGGATAGGCAATGACCATATTTATTTTACAAAAGACATAAATATACATTTTGATATCACTGTTGACTTATTCCACCCCCTTTTAATGACTAGTTTTGGAGGCCTCTAAAATCTGAAAACGTATTTTAGACCTTTTCTCAGAGCACCATCTCCAGACTTTTAAGTTATTTGTTCTTTCTCTGTCCTTGATTACTTAGAAATATTTTCTAAGACTCAACCTTTGAATTACATGGGATGTCACCATTTCTTAATAACTATTTTCTTATTTATTTCATTTTTTCCATATATCTCTAAGATTTAGGAGATTTATGCTCAGAAATTAGTATAATTATTCTATTGGTGCCGCAGAAATTATACCCACAGAAAGGTCTGTCCTTACAGTTCCCCTGGTATAGTCATTGATAGTTAACTCATCCTCGTTAAAGCCTCTTGTAGCATTATTACTGCTGGGTTTTATTGCTATTCGTATCACTCTTTGGTTAAAACAGGATGCTATTTATTTAGATTTACCTGCTGGACTAGCTAAATATCTCCACAGCCATGGGATGCCTCTACAACCCTATACAAGGGGAGAAAAAATTCTGCTGTGCATACTCACTCTCAAGGAAAGTTTCTTGCTGTCTTCTGACTTTCTATGTCCCTTCACTCAGCTTGTTACTCAAATATACTTTCTTCATTCCATCAGCAAAAGATGTTTCACTATGTGTTGTACGCCAGAAGTGTTTTTCCAAGCTTCAGGACTGTCTAGCCACCCAGGCCGGCCACCCTCCTTCTGGATAGAGCCTCATAGGATCACAGGAGTATGAAAGCTCATCTCAACAGGATGAGGAAAAAAGGATCAGAAAAGGAGTTTTTGATTTAAAAAACAAGAGAATTTTAAAAGTATTTCAGGGTTGTTTTTCACTCATTACAGTACTTTCAATGCCTTAATATTTGCATAGCATTCTTATAGGCCATAAAGGATGTGAACATCCTTGTGAACACTGATAGTTAAAAATTCACATTCAGGATTTGGATAGTTTAAGTGGATCTTCCTCACTATGAATTCCATGAATTTTATCAACATTTATGTCTCTAAAATGTGTCCCAGAGCCAGGCACAGAAGCAGGTCTCAGTGAGTGATATTTCAGTCCCATGTTTCCAATATATATGCAAATTAGCCCTTCCTGATTTGTAACTGGGGCTCTTTCTTCTCTCTCCTCTCCACACCCAGTACTGTTACCAGTTAGGGCACTTGGCTAAATGCCTCCCAGAAGTGTCAGAGTAGACTGAAAACATACACAGGGACAACGCAGCACTACCTCGCCACATCACCACGCCTTGAAGCCACAAGAGAGGAGATTTTGTGTTTTCCTTTATAAAAGGAGAAGTTTAGCAAAGATGCAAAGTTGTTAGCTGGAGCAAAATGGAGAACTGAAAGAATTTCATGTAGGGACCATAGTTTCATGATTATTAAGGGTTCAGAAATTTCCAGGCAGATTTACACAAAGTCAATAAAATGTCAACTGAAGTAAGAGCTTCATTAACATGTCTTCTCCAACTACCCTTCACAGGAGACGTGGAAATTTATTTTCAAGTATGTTATGTACTCTATATGCCTCGTGGTTAAAAAACACTATTATATTCTCATGAGCAGAATGTAATAAATAGCAGGAACAACTTTCTGGCATTTTGGTCCCTGGAAGAAAGCAAGAAAACAAATCTATAACACACTCATATTAGGAGCAAAGGATCTGCAAATCTCTAGAGGGTTTAGTCCAAGATCTGACCTCCTGGTGAGATTATTAATTGTTATTTGTCTTTCCTCATTAGAAATCTTCAATATTCTGATTCTTAGTTCCCCTAAATATCTATGGAAACATCCTTGAGAGGTAATCCAAGACTTAGAGATCCAAAATGTGGGATAAGTATTGGCAGAAAAATGCAGGAAATAATGTTAGATACCTAAACCTAGATATTTTCCTGTGGAATCTTGGACAAGTCATCTAGCCTCTCTGAATCTTTTTCTAACTTCAATAAAAAGGTTTTTTAATTGGTTAATTTATCTTTTCAAATGAAAACCATAAGAATAGAATTAATAGAAATAAAATACTTGGAAAAATTAAAAGATCTAGTCATAACCTGTATATCAACTTTATCTAAGACATTTGCTTTTCCTTTCTTGACCCCATGTTAGTACTGAGTAGAAAAAATGGTCAATAAGAAAAAACTGGAAAAAGTTAGCCATGAAAAAGACAGCTCCAGATCTGAGAGCCTGAGTAAGTTCAGGCACCAAGGCTAAAAGAAATGAATCACTCATTTCCCCCACTTCCTCTTTCCTCTTCTACTCTTTCCTCTTTGATGGACATCTGACAGGATGAAACTATGTGTATATGCTGTGATAAAAATATTGTGAAAATACTGTATTTATTTACCCTGCCAATTTGAGAAGCAGAAAGAGGAAGTACAGAGGAACTTAGAAGAGTGAGTTATATCAGTAAATGTGAGCAGAGCAATGCAGAATCTCTCTCTCTCTTTTTTTTTTTTTTTGGAAGTTCACATTTTTCTTGATGGGGTGCAGTAATTCCCAAAACCTTCAATGCCTGTTCACACACACACACACACACACACACACACAACCATAGTAACCTACTATGTAACAAGCACTTTTGTAAGCATGGAGGATACACACTACCAAATGAAAAATAAATTCTTGCTTTCAGAGATTTTATATTCTAGTGAATGAATAGTAAAGTCAGAAAATAAATTATGATAAATTTAAGTAATGATATGTGCTATGAAAAAAACTAGACCTCAAGATAACCAAGTAGAGAGGAGTATGGAGAGGAGAATGAAGGCTGGAAGTGGTGACTTTAGATGTACTAGTCAGATAAGATCTCTCTGAGAAGTTGATATTTTTAACTGAAATGTAAATATTCAGAAGTACCTACCAGGGAAAAATCAGGAAAAAGAATCGAAGATGAATCACATGAGAAAAGTCTGTGGAAAAGTGAGGTAATATTGGTAGCCAAAAGCCAAATAAATGTGCAAGGCTTTCCCTTATGAACTGGGGATCTATCCTAAAATTTTGGCAGTTGATTTGTGGATAAATGTCTTCCCTTAACTTTGGATACATCTTGGCTGTGATCTCTACAAGCTTTCTTCTTTCATATTCTCTCCTACCCTTCTTTGACACCAATTCTGTGTATATTAGACCACATGGCAATGTCTCATACATCCAAGACATTCTATTTAGTGGTTTTATTCAGCTTTTTTTTAACTTTGTGGGCAGTTGGATAATTTCTATCGGCTTATCTTCAAATTCATTGACTCTCTCTTCTTGAGTGTCCAGTCATAGAATTAAACACATTGAGTGAATACTTTATTTCTAATACTATAGTTTTTACCTCTATAATTTTTACTTGATCCATTTGTAGCATTTCTACTTTTATGCATCTGACACAAAGTAGTATCCTAAAGTATATTTGTTGAATAAATAAATTAGTTTTGCTACTCTGTCAAAAAGAAGGATTTTTTAAAATACAGGAATATTCACATCGGGAAAGTTCAGTTTATCACATACTAGCTGTCTTCCACTGAGATTTAATAACACATGACAGTGTCAGCTGATAGCCACTATTATTTGAAAGTTTGCAAATCTAACTTTCTTTTGGGGACAGCTAATGTTGCGAACCATGCATATATAATTGGTATTTTTTTACTTGGTGAGCTCGCTCTGGAAGCTTATAGAAAAACTAGGTCCATGGGCACATGAACATTAATACCCTTTGCTCAATAGTGCAGAACTAGAGCAGCCATAATAAATGTTTCCCTTGGTGAATGACTTGAATAAAGCCAGATTGTCTTTGGGTTCAGTTTTATCCCAGGATAAAGAAGATAAATTGCTCCACTGGCAAGGCATGGAATATGCCCTTTGGAACAGATTGCACATGATTTAAATTCCTTCTCTCTAGAGAATAGCTTTGGCAAGACTCTACATGCAGAGATAAAAGGGTGATGCAGGTTTCACCTGGAGAAGAAAGTCCCAGAGGCCTATCCCGCAAAGAATAATCACTATTGGAATCCCAGAAGGTAACAATTCAATAGAAAAATAAAAGTGCGAAGGAGAAATCACAAGGAGGCCAGTAAGTATTTCTGGAATAGCTGAAACAAAATAACAAGCAAAGCTGTGGAGCTATAGAAAAAGAAAAACATGAAGGCACATTTCTCAGAAAACACTGCACTCACATAAACTCAGAGTGATGCTTTTGGTAAGAGGATTATACAAAGAGTCATAATCACCAGTACATTTTATTTAGTGTTTAATATCATCAGGGTCAAATACAATGCTACCTGCTGCCTTGAGTGTGCTTGAGGAGTAGATAAAAGCCCAAGAGATTGCATTAAAGTGCAACATATTGACAGATATTATAGTTTTTACACACACATGCACACACAGAGACTCAGAGGGGTGCTGCATTTTCATTTCTCAGTAGAAAGAAACTTAGACTTTCATATTCATCTGTAGTTGCTAAACATAGTATGGAGAGACAGAAACCTGAATTTGCCTGGTGGCGAGAGTTTTAGAGGGTGTAATCAGATCATTGCACAGGCTGGGATATGCTGACCTTTTCGATCCCAGCTAAGCCTGCGGCCTCTGTTGCTGAGTGCCTCTCTCTCTGCAAATTGTAATGAGAGCTTTCGTTTCAAGGTGCCTTACACTTTTTATTTCTTACTGCCCTTGAGGAGAGGCCTGAGTTAGTCTTTGCTGTCTGGAGTGAACTGACCTGCTTAAGATTTGATGGGAATTAGTGCCCAAACAGGAATTGCAACTTTGGTGCCTTTGGATCAGGTCCCAGGCACTGTCTGTTGAAGCACAAGGCAGACCTGGTTCTGTTTCTCCTATTCTGCCTTTGCAAAGCTAACTCACTCTGAGGCCTCTTTGTTTTGTTGTTGCTGTTTTCCTTAGTCTGTGAGTTTTGGTTTTACTTTCTGTGAACTCAGTATAACCATGTTTATGGTGTTTGGTGTTGTCAGGTGTATTTGTGCTCTTATGATGTTGAAAAATGCAATTTTGAAGTTACAGAATCAGTTTGTTCTAGAATCTATACATACTAGGACTTACAAAAGTTAGACAGCTGGGTAAATTCTGCTTCTGTTCATATATTCTTGAGAACCTCACACAGGTCCAGGAAGAATACATATAAGAGCACAGAATTCTTTTGTTCTTGTTTGTTTTTAATGATTATAATGGGGTGTGGAATGCAACAGTGGTTCTTTACTAGATAACTTTTAGTTCATTAATTTATTCACTCAAGAGAAAAGAAAAGGAGAGGAGAGGAGTGGAAAAAAACTTAAGGAGTGCTATGACTTGCCAACCGTGACTTAGCCAAACCATCAGTTACCCTGCAGTATTCACTGTGGAAACTCCATTCATGTCTTCTTTGGCCTTACTACTGGGACACTTTTTGCTCACCTGCAACTGTGATTGTTTTAATCTCTTTACCTGGAGACTTCCTTGGATGGCTGGAATCCATTCTTCCCAAGGCAGGCTGGAAGTACCGAAGAACTGCTGGGTGCCTGTGGCAGCGGTGACTCCCTTGCGCCCCAGGTGGAACAAGACCAAGCTGCTGTGCATCTGCTCCCCGAACTCCGAGGGGGTAAGCCCTACCTGCCAAAGCGGGAACATCCTTCACTGGCTGCTTTGCCTGCCCCATCTCACTTCCTTATGCCTGTAACACTTCCTGGATTCCCCCTCGGGATAACTACCTGTATGAGAATCCTGTCTCAGGCTCTGCTTTAGAAGGAGCACACAGCAAGAACAAATTTCTAGGAGTGTTATTGCTTATGCACTGAGTGTTCTTTCTAGAAAGAAGTTTTAGAAGGATCCTAAAAAAGTTATACAAAGGAGTGCATGCTCTCAAGAAGTTCTCAATCTAGGGATTCTTTTTACCAGGAGGAGGAGACAAAGTAAATACTTCAGTGCTTACTGCTGAGCACCCAGCCCATTAGATTGATCCGTATGAAATGACTGATGATAGTCTTTGTGTCTGGGACATCCCTGAAAGTTTATGTCTTGGAGGGATGGCCTTTGGCAAGGGATTGGACTGCAAAGGTTCTAATCTCAGAGGTTATTGGGATGTTGCAGAAAATTTAGTATGTGGGCCGTCATGCAGGAAGCAGGTCCCTCATCTTTCTCCCTCTTCCTCCCCCATCCTCCTTTCTTGCTACCGTGGGGTAAGTACTCTACCTCAATGTGCCTTCACCACGGCGCTCTCCCTCACCACAGGCCCAGAAACAACGGAGCCAAGTGACCATGGACTAACCCTCAGGCAATGAAAGCCAAAGTGTCTTTTCTCCTTTTAAATTATTTGTCTTATATTTTGTCCAACTAATACAGCCAATATTTGGTCATTTTTGACTTGTAAAAATGTCAGCTTCATATGGCTCAATCTAGTACATAGCAGCTTTCATCAATTTTTAGCTTCTATTTAATAAGTTACCAAATTCTTGCCAACTGAGAGAAGAATTTGCTGTTTTTTGCCCAAAATTCCAGCCAGCAAGATAGAAGAGGAAAGTTTATGACCTAAGTGCAAATTTCAGAGTAACACACATCATTTCTGCTTACACATCCGTAGGCAGAGCTTAAGAGGTCCCATGCCATACTGACCCTAAGGAACTCTTGAAATGTCAACTTTGCCAGGGATAGAGTTCAGCAGCACAAGCACTTGCCTGGCAAGTGCAAGGTCTTGAGTTTGATTCCTTGTACAAAGATATGTCAACTTTATTCCAGACAGTCATGTGTCTAGCTGTAGTAAAGGGTACTACTGGGGCCCTTGAAGCCTAGGACTAATTTTCTCATGAAGGCATCCACATTTATTCTTTAGAATATTTCTGTTGAATTATTAATTATAACTTTATGAGTTTTATTATATTAAAAAATGAGTACTTAACAGGAAAAAATCACAAAAATATTGAGCCTGTAATATTTATTGAGTGATTATAAAAAGGCATCAAAATTGTCAACATTGACTGGTTTTTGGTGCACACAGTGTACAAAAGAACATCAGAAATACATTCCCATATGAATTACAATGAACATATCAATAACACTCTACAAAACATATCTTTACTTCAATGATTACACTTAGGGCAGTCTGCACACACGACAATAGCACTTTGTACTCACACACATTGCTCACACTGACAGCACGTGTTTTACTTTTCTGGCCTTTTTGTAGGACATACTTGACATCTCAGTGGTCTTTCCGTTTTGTCAGGAGGTTCTTATTATGTGGTGTGTAGTTAATAGGAACATAAAACATCAATGAAATAATTATGCAGTTCTTAAGATATATTGTACACTTAGAATAGACATCAACATTTTCACATCAGTTGTATATTTCCTTCCGCAATCTAAAAGATAACATCAGAAATGAATTCCTATGTGAACTACAATGAAAATACCAGTAGAACTCTACTACAGAAATAAGCTTTGTTTCAACTGTCACACTCAAGGCAGTTTTCACATGTGACAACTGCATGCTCCACGCACATGTCTCACACTGACAATGCATGCGCTTAGCTTTCCTTTCCTGTGTGGCAGTCCTGTGACCTCTCCTCCTGTTCTGTCAGGAGCTTCCTACCATATTGTACAACATGCACTTGGTAAGAAAATCAGATGTCAGTAAAATAGAACATCAAATATGTACTGAGTATTTAGAATAGACATCAACATTTTCACATCAGTTATTTACTTCCTTACAAAACCTAAACGATAACATCAAAAATAAAAATCCATGTGAACTACAGTAAATAAAAGTCTACCACAGAAATAAACTTTACTTCAACTGTCATGCCCAAGGCAATCTTCACAAGTGAAAACTGCATGCCCCATGCACAAGTATCACTTACACGGATGGCATGTATGTTTTCTTTTCCTCTACTTTCCTGTAGGGCACAGATACATCTTCTTGGTTTTCCTATTGTTGTAGTAGGTCTTGTGATGCTGTGTCTGCCTGTTCATCTGTCAGCTTACCAGTGTGCTCCACAATTTTTTGCATAGTTCCCTGGGTGGAAACATTCTATTTTTCCTCTGCTGTAAATGATCTATTATGAGTTCCAGTCACAATCCTCTAAGAAAATTTATCCATGATGTTTTGCACTTGTTAATTTCTTTGTAAACTATCAAACTATTCCACACATGTTTAGGATCTAGTGAAACACAACCATTGGCCAATTCTTTGTGTTTCAAGTGGCATCATAGGAAGTGATAACTAATGTGAGGAGTTATGTAGGTACTGGGTGGGAGGAAGAGGAAGGAGGATGTCGCAGGGAGAGTAAATAGCACATACAAAAGTCCTGTGGTCGTAGAACACAGAGGGCTTATCTAGAAACCACCTAAGCAGTAGGTGGCTGTAGGGCCTGGGTTGAGGGGAAAGAAGTAGGAGATGAAGCTACAGAGGAGAACAGGGATCAGATCATGTAAGACCATGTCCTGCAAGCAGAGAAGCAGAGTGACAGGAGATGGAGTCTCTTCTCAAGGGGAGTTCATCAGGTCTAGGCCAAGAAAAAATAGTAAGAGACCAACCATGATGATTTGGCCAATGGATTCTTGGGATTGTTCTAGACCTGAATCCTGTTCTGAGTTGGCGCCCATGTACTGTGCATTACTACAACAGTGGAGATCACCTTGAGGTAAGCTACAGCCGCCGGGGAGGGCAGGTGATGGACTGGCTGGGGAGACTGAAGAGCAAGAGCAGGAGCTGAAGCAATGAGTGTCCAGTAATCACCAGAATCTCCTCTTCTGCGGACAGAGTTCAGGTCTAACTTGGAGGTGCCTGCATGCCAGGGTCAATGCACAATAGAGACCTGGGTTTATTCATCTGGTTTTTGAGAAAAGAAGTGACAGCAGAATTCTAGAGAACAAGAGGACAGTTTTGTGATACAGTCTTGTTTCTTTGAGTCTGTAACTAATTTTTTTACATATATTTGCTAGACAGGACAGTTTTGGGGCTTATTTCCTCTCAGCTGTGGAAACCATTTGCTTTCTCTTCTCCATAAGATGCATCCTTGAAGCCTTCGCAGGAGAAGAATTCTTGCTGTAAAGGGCGATGTGCTGATTGTGGAGTAATTACTCTGAGCCAGAGCAGGAGGTAATCAGCCCCCTGGGAATGGCCTTGCCCAAATAGGGCGTGAGCATCTGGCCCCGTGTGCACTTTAGTTATACAGTGTTTCCAGAGACCTGGCAGCTGATGCCCCAGAGGGGAAAATACATGCAGACTAGAGAACGTTGGCACTGGATGGCACTTTGGGGCCTTGGGACCACTGAGGACAACCTCCTCCCCTGACAGCTGAGGCTGATAAAGCCAAGAGAGCTTTGCGCCTGAGCGAAGGTCACAGGCAGTCGGTAGCAGAGCAGGGACAAGAGCCCTAGTTCTGAGAGTCTCCATCTCTGCTCTTTCTACCAATCACAGTTTAAATGAGGGAATTATGCAACACCTAGTAAATCCTCTTGCAACATGCACCACCTTCTGCCCAGAGCCTTACAAAATTGGGAGCTTTTGGGTTTTTATCTCCAAACTTACATAACAAGCACAGGGAGAAGGAGAAGCAGTACTTACCTGGACAGCGGGAGAAAGCTCTGGGGAAGGCTTCCCTAAGAACAGGTATGATGCAGTGGGGGTAGGCAAGCATGCCACAAGGTCCCCGGAGCCAGTGTTGGCGAATGGTAGAAAATAATGTGGAGTCAGTACAACCTATAAAACAAGGTCAACTTCAGTGACGTGTTAGCTTACATGACTATACTTGGCTGGCTGCTGATCAGCCTATATGTGGATCAAAATGTCAAATTTTCGGATGCAAGGATATTTGATTTTTCCTTGTGAAAATTTATCAACAACATAAAATAAATTATTTTATTCCCGTACATCATTGCACCTCTTCAGTAGCCAAACTGATAAATAACCTCCCATTTCCTCCCTTTCCTTTGTAAGGTAACAGAGGGTGAGAGGGAAGGAGGTTCCAGAACGAATGGAGGACTGAACCCCCACCTTGTCCAGGGTCCTGCAGCCCTTCCTTCCCAGCCTGGTCTCTGGCTCTAATTAAAGAAGTCTTATGTTTCAGAGATCTGTCTTTTACTAGAACATAAACCATATAGCCCAAGGCCCCTCAAAACTCTTAATGCATTTTTCAAAGCTGAAAACACGTAAAATCCTCACATGTGTAAATAAACATGGAGACAGACATGATGAGAAACAGAAATTTCACCAAGAATCTGTCCTCCCAACTAATTTCAAGTTGTGTTTCTAAGAGTTCCTGGATTTCAGCCTCTGCAGTAGAAATGCTTGTTAAACCTATACATTTTCCTGTATACACAGACGTTTACACTACCTGAAGTGTAGTTGAGTTTAATGTTTTAATTATATTTGAGGAGCATGAAGCAAGAGGGGGGATTTACTATTAAAAATAATATAAGGTTTTCTCTACTTGTTTAACAGTCACAAAGAACATTTTGCAATTATACTGCAATGCAGAGATATAGCTTATGATCAAGAGTGCTGGATTTAAGGCATGGTCAAGGTTTTTTGTCCTCCTTAGGATTTTGCATAGCTTTTTTAGGTTTCTTGATATGTGTGGTTTATAGTCAAGGAAGATGTGGCTTGTGGAATTTCAAGGGGCAGATGGTGGTGGTAATGAGGCAAGAATCTGACCTTCTCCTGAAAGACTTCTCCTGACCAGAACACTGTCCATCTCTGAACCCTTGAGGGCAGAGAACCCAGGACAAGCTGTGAATGAAGACAGCTAGTTCTGAAACTGGTTCTTCTAGTACTAGCACCCTTGAGAAAGTCATGTTATTGTAGGCTTTGTTTTCTCATCTATAAAATTCTTCTTTAGACCAAAGGATACTAAATTCCTCCCAGCTCTACAATAGCCTGATTCTGTGACCATGAGGCAAATCCCGGAGCTCCTGATGATAAGGGTCAGATCACACCCACGGTGAGTGTGTTCACTGTGTCCACACATGAGCATTTGAATTGGAGAGGCATTTCATAGGTGGAGCTGATAAGGCTACAAATGATTTGCAAAGTATTGCTACATGATGATGGCTTAAGAACGCCTTGCTTTGGAATACCCACCAGATGCCCTTGGGATGCTAAAGCCCACCTGTGCCCCTCTGTACTCAAAGAAGCTACTCCACTGAAGCAATCATCAAGGGCACCTTACGCAGAGCTGAGATCCTTTGGCACTGTGAAGGCGCACCTCTGTTCTTTCAGTCTTGATTTGACATGCACTTTTCCCCTAAAAACCTGACATTATTATAGTAAAAAGGCCTCTCTTTCTTAATTTTCTCCCTGACATCTCTGAGAACCAGCAAAACACTTAAAAGCCAGGGTCTGAAAGGGCAACTGTCACTTGGCTGTCACTGTAAGACCTCAACCCCATTTAATTTAAACTGGAGTAGGGCAATTATTTTCATCAGTCATCACTCAGAGTGAAAAGGGCCCCCCAACTGCTACATAAGCATCTCACTAGATGAATTAAAGCATAAATCCTGGACAGGTCCTCCTATTTCACTCATTGTTTCCTTATTTAACTCTTTTAAACTTATTGTCTCTTAAACAAGATCTCAGGATCGGGATGAAGCTGTTTGGAGGTTGATAAGGTGGTTACCTTTTCTCTGGGTCATGTGTTCCCTTAACGTGAACCCGAGTGAAGGGTCTCAGTGAGCCACACAGCCAAAGACCTGTCTGCATTCTAAGGTGCACACGTGCTCAATTGAGAGTGGCAGAGTAAATCAATTTTCAAAATCACTAGAATGTTTTCTTAATTTTCTACAAGCCCATAATGATTGACCTTACAAGAAGGCAAATCTAGCAGCAACCCAGAGGGTAGTGAGGGACAGGTGCTTAGGATAAATTTTTGAGCATTAATAGAAAGACCACTGGTACATAGAATCCTTCTCCATTATCTCCAGCATACCTCAATGAGACGCATTCCTTCCCTTTAAGGTTTTGTTCCCTCTTACAATACAGTTGCATTGAAAACAGTATTGAACAAACTTTCTGGACAAGGGCCAATGCAAGAAAAACAAACTGCTCAGAAGTAAATTATAAAGACAACAGAGCTTTGAATGCAATTAGGAAACGCAATGGCTGTAACTCCAGTGTTGTATTTTAGGGCTTCATCTTCAGCTGAAATGTCAAAGACCACATGGTTAATCTGTCCTGCAGAACCTGAATTCAGTGTTACACATTTGAATAAGCTTGATCGCCAAGTAAGACATTTTTAAAGATGTTTGTTTTGCCTTCCTTTTAACTGACCCCATAAGTCAGTTGGCTTCTCTCCTTGTTTCTTGACTTCGTTATCTTTAGTCATAAAATGCCAGTGATCTCATAGTAACATCTACATGTCCAAAGAAATTCTCATAGTCACTGATTCTAAGAGACATAATTTTAATGAGTCACTTTTCTTTTCTTTGAGAGTCATAACATGTATTTTTTAATATACAAGATAGCTAAGATAATTGTACTACTAATTTCTACTAGTTCATTGAAAGTAACTGCTAGTGCTTATGTTGTTTGATCAATTTTGCATGCCTGTATCTGGTAATCTGAGCAACTATTTTGAAGATAACAATATGCAATATAATAACCATTGTTAATTTCCTATCTTGTTTTGAAATTCTATATTGTTTTTGTTTTTTCTCTTTTTTTCTTTGTCTCTTTAAAATAAGAATAAATAAGTAGTTCAGAAAAATAACTGCCTCCTCTCATGAATGAGCCCATCTTTTTCCTGTTTCTCAGAGTAAGCCAACTGCTATTTACAAGGCAAACCCAATTAATTAATTTTCCACTGGCCAGGGACAGGGCCAACAGAGTTCTATAGTAGTTGGTTGTCCCAGATGCAAGGTGAGAGAGGGTGAGATCTGGTGTCTCTGGACCTGTTTCTTCTTTTGTAAGTGGAGGGAAGCATCATGAAGGCAAGTGGTTGGGTGAGCTGCAGAGTGACAACTCCAGTATAATTTGCTTCAGTCCTCTAACCGGTTCCTACTCCTCCTGCCAATACCAAGAGTGAGATGTTCCTTCAGTAAAAATGTTCCTCCTACAAAACTTTCAGGAGGGAAATGAAGAGAGCAAGCGGTGCTGGGCCTCCTGGGAAGTAGGATAAACACACCTAAGAATATAGCTTTGAATTGGAAACATGAACAGAGCAAAACTAGTTTACACAGTTATACATGGAGATCCCTGATTATGGCTAATTAATTAAAATTCAAGAAATAGTGGCTTCCCTTTCTTTGAGCTTTACTAATAACTTACTGTTAGATCTATTTGGTCTCGTGAAAGCAAATGATAAAATGGTGGACTCGTCACTCCTGATTAGGCTCTCAGGGCGTGAGCAAAGCTCATACACAGAGGAGAAGGAGGAAAGCAGAGCAAGAGAGCGGGAAGGTTTCTCTAGGTTTAAGGAGATGAATACCACATGTGGTTCAGTAAAAACTGATTTAGTGAAGCAAACAAAATATTAGGTCCAAGGCCAATAATCTTTAATTCTACTACTGACCACAAAGTCAGTATGAATGACGAATGCACAAGATCACAAGTCATGAGAACTTTCAGGTCAGCTTAACCCATTCAGAGATTGTTGCAAAACATCAATAATTTAGGCCTTATGGTTTGGGAATTGGCAGGCACTCAGGCAGAAGCTTCCTGCTCCCCCACTACTCAGAGTCCAAATTGATCTAAATGAGGTGTTTCTATATAATCTTAATAAAAATAAAATATGGGAAATATTTGAGTAAAATGGTCTCCAGTGTTTGGGATTCATTTCCTCCTGCTTTGTGACAGTGCAGTCAGAAGGGAAAAACTGGAAGTCAAAAACCGTAATCAGTTATGGTCATTTTCAGGCCTATGATAACACAAAAGGCCCAGGGTCACAGGGCCAGGCAACTTTGGCCTCAGCCTGGGTCTTCTAACTGGTCTAGTCCCAAGAAGCTTTCTCTTTACAAAAGCTGAGTCATTTGGAAAAGGTTGGAAGGAAGGTGACTAGACACAACTATGTCCTGAATGTTCCCACAAATAGAGCAGGATGGACTTAGAAGAACTCAGAGACAAATGTGCTCACCATCCTACTTGATTTCTGGCCTTCTACCATGCCCCAAATAGTCACAAAGCCAGGCTTACCCCAGAATCACTCAAGACTGAAGTGTTTGAAAAGTGTGATACTTTCAGCAAACTGTAGGACTCCAAATGTGAGTAGGGGAATTTGATCTAATATGGTACACACACACACACACACACACACACACACACACACACACACCCCCAAGGAAAGATAAATGAATTTGACAAACTTTTTAGATTATCTGAACCCAGATAATCTATAAGAAAAAAAGGAAAGCCCCTATGTGTCAGATAAAAGGAACAGGAAAACAAGCCAGAAAGTATGGAAGTTTTTGAAATTCTTTGGTGCTGTGTGTGTGTGTGTGTGTGTGTGTGTGTGTGTGTGTTTACTGGAGACTGGATGAAGGGTTTTGGGTAAAAGTAATTTTGGAGCTTTAATGTTGATGTCCATGTAGAAACAGTAGGGTAAATAACTGCATTATGGTCAAGAACAGTGGGACCTAAAACTCCTGCATAAGCTTAGAACTCCAGAGCACTGCTCCTCAGTGGAGGAATAAACCAGAAGAAAAGTCCCACCTTCTAGCACAAGAACATGTATCTGTCTTCTAGAGTTCTCAGTACAGACAACATTTTCCTAAGAATTTGTAGTTAAAAACTCATTTCATGAATTTAAGGCTGTTTTTATATCTGTGGGGTCTTGGAAACATGGGCTGAGATATTTTGCTAAAGATTGGTCTTGGGACTATGCTTCTCCAGGGTTACTGCCTAAAAGAAAAAATAAAAATTTCAACTCAGTCTACAAGATGTACAAGGTGTACAAATAAAGTGCTGCCAAGAACTTACAGTCTAAAATTATAAACAGTCCTATAAAAAATGAAATTATGCACCAAACAGCATCATTAAAAGCTAGAACATCATGTAACTAAATACTTTTTTCATTAATTTAATTATTATTAATAATTTGATAGTCAAGGATATTAAAAAATCCAAACCAAAAGAAAATACAATAAAAAGTGGGCAGAATGTAAAAGGCGAAATTAACCCTCACCTCACTCCCTGCTCAAATTAAATTTCAGTATATTAGGGTCTAAATGTGAGGAGCAAACTTTAAAACAAATCATAGAAGAATATGATTATGACATTAGCATGGGGAAATTTTCTTATACAGGATACAAAAATCATACATCATAAAGGAGACACTAATAAACTGGCCCTTTATTAAAATCCTATGGGAATGCCCATCAGCTGAGGAATGAATTAAAGAGAGATGTGGAGTACTACTCAGCTATAATGAGAGATAAGCCAGAAGCTTTTATGGGTAAATGGATACAACTAGAGACCATACTCAGAAGTGAAATAAATCAGACGCACGTGTACAAATATTGCATTGTTTCCATAATGTAAGAAGCTAAGAGTAAACAAAACACGAAAGGTACAATAGATATTGTGAAAGGGGAAGAAACTGCTCAACAGGAAGAACAACTGGGATGGTAGAAAGGAAAAAAAGGAAGGGGAAAAATAAATATATACGCAAGATGGCTAAGATAAATGTACTACTAATTTCTATTAGTTCACTGAAAGGAACAGTTAGTGCTTATATTTTTTGATCAATTTTGCATGCCTGTACCTGGTAATCTGAGCAACTATTTTGAAGATAACAATATGCAGTATAATAACCATTGTTAATTTCCTATCATCTTGTTTTGAAATTCTGTATTGCTTTTATTGTTTTTCTATTCTCTTTTTTAAAAATCCTATGGGAAAAAAGACATCATAAACAACAATAGAAGAAAATAGAATTGAAAGAAGATACTTGCACACCAGATAAGAATAAATTTCATAAATTAATAAGAACAATATAGAAAATCTCATTGAAAAAGGATATTAATACTCCACAGACAAGGCAATACTTATAACAAACACATGAACGATGCTCTGGCCCAAATAGTCAGAGGATTGCAAACAGCAGCAAAAACTGAGAAAGCTCTGGGGAAATAGGAACATTTTTGCATTGTGCCCTGTGGCATATGCTGTGACCACCATGGTGGAGAGAAATTTGATGGCATTTAATAAGAATCAAGATGTTTACATCATCTTTGTTACCTGCTCATGAGGAAACACAACCATGGATATTTATTATTATAGTCCTGCTGTAACAGTAAAAAATCAAGAAAATTTTAATGTCCACCAAGGAGCAATAAGTACACATAAAACAGTTGAATGGGTTATTTATACACAAAAACATATATAAGAATGACACACATCTACATCAAGGTAAAGATTACCTTAAAAAAGAGGAAGAAATAAGAATAAGGTTTTAATTGCCTCTAAATAATTGTGTTTCTCAAAGAACTGTTTAAATCTAGTTAGGCTATATGTTGAGACAACAGTTACGTAACTTCAACAATGATATGTAGGTATTTGTTAGAGCATTGTTTATAAATTAAAATAAAATTTAGAAAAAGGTTGCTTCTTGGCAGTAATTGCTCTAAACATTGCCTAAAATTATCCACTGGGCTTTAAACATATTAAAATAGGTTGATTGATTTAATACATATTTAGTTATTGTCAGCTGCATAGTGAGTGTTATGGTAGGTTCATATGAAACAACTGAACTTTTTGCCTTTGGGTTCAACTTGGAGTCATGTTATGGCTGGCAATGATTGATAAGATCCAGATTAGTTTTGCATTATGATGAGTTGTGATCTGTAATTAGGCTACATTAAAGGGCCTTTCCAAGTGCACTTCATCTTAATATAAGGTAAGATGAGTACATTATAATAACTCATAACACCAAGTAGAGGTTCCAGAATTCTAGACATAGCTTTGTGGCTTTGTATGTATGCATTTTTATCCTAACCATACACTTAGAAGATTAATACTACTATTACTCCTGGTTTATGAAGTTGAGGCACTGCTGTTGTTTGAACATATCCCCCCAAAAGTATGTGTCGGAAACTTGATGTCCAGTGGAACAGTACTGGGAGGTATTGCCTAATGGTAGGTGTTTAACTCGTGAAGGGTCTTCCACCCTCCTGAACGGATTAATGACTTGAGGCTGTGAGTTGGTCCTTCCTTTCATGTGTGCTCACCTGCCATTTTGCATTTTTCCATGGGAAGACAGAGCAAGAGGTCCCTCACCAGATGTTAGCCCTTTGACATGGGATTTCCCAGACTCCAGAGCTGGGGAAATACATCTCTGGGCTCCCTAAGTTTCCCAGTTCCAGCTATTCCGTTACAGCAATGTAAAATAGACTAAGACAGAATAGTTAAATAATCTAACTCACTGACAGGGTTAAAATGTTGATTTCATCCAAAACACAACACTGTTAAATTCTCTTCTGGTTTTTTTGTGCTTGTGCAGTTGTAACTGGACAACTAACTTGAAGGACAAACAATTCTCTGGCTGTGCTTAAGGAGATCTGCTTTATGACGTCTTACAAGTGTAAGATGCTGGATCTGGAAAGGGGCCTTGAAGACCATTTGGTCCAGTAGAAGGGCAAAATGTGAGCTCCATGACAGCAAGTGGCATCTTCATCCTTTGCTGCAGTGCTCCTGCCCCTAAAATAGTGCCTGTCACATCGTTGGAACTCAGTAAACATGTGCTGGAAAAAGAAGTGTCAAATAACTGTTTTTTAAATTAAGCTTCTTTTTAAAAAGCCCGATTTCTGAGCAGTTTCTTTTCCTTTCAAAATATATATTATATCTTTCAGATTTTATTTACTCTTTCAGATTCTTATACTAGGGAGGCAATATATGTTTACACATGTGAGTCTGACTTATTTCACTTATGAATATGGTCTCCAGTTGCATCCATTTACCTGCAAAAGCTTCTAGTTCATCCTTCTTTATAGCTGAGTAATACTACAATATGTAATATAACAACCATTGTTAATTTCCTATCACCTTACTTTGAAATTCTGTATGGTTTTTATTTTTATGTTGTTTTGTTTATGTCTTTGTTTTTGTTATTTTGTTTTTGTTTTTTCTCTTTAAAATAAAAAAAAGAAAAAATATACATATACACGGATAGCTGGAATAAGTGTATTTCTGATGTCTATTGGTTTATTGAAAGGGACAGTTAATATTTAAATTTTATTTTCTTGATCAATTTTGCATGCTTATATCTGATAATTGGAACAACTAATTTGAAGACAACCGTATGCAATATAACAACCATTGTTGAATTCCTACCACCTTGTTTAATGAAGCTCTGTGTTGTTTCTACTGTTTTTTATTACATGTTATTGTCCTTAACTGTTTGCTCAATCTTGTATTCTTACATCTGGTGATCTGAGTAACTTCACTGAAGATAACACTATGTAATGTAACAACCACTGTTAATTCCTATCATCTTGTTTTGGAATCCTGTATCATTTTTGTTGTTTTTGTGTTGTTTTGTTTTTGTCTTCATTGTTGTTATTTTGTTAGTTTTTTCTCTTGAAATAAAAAAAAATTTTAAAGCCCAATATCAAACAGATCATAGAAGAGATACTATGCTTAAAGTTTTGAAGTAGAGATGGGGCCCAGAGCCCTGAGATACACAGCCAGCTACAGATCTGTCCAGTGCTTGAGATCACTCACCAGTCTAGGTTCCTGTAACACAGAGCTAATGAAGAACTGAGCCAACTCTTCTGATTTTGAGTCCTAGAGATTTTGAGTTTCAGTTCACAGTTTCAGAGATTTTGAGATGATATTTCTAAGAAAAAGGCAATGACTTAGAAAATACCCAGTCATACAATGAAAGTGACTGGAATACAACTTTAACTCATGTGTGATAACCTAAACAAAGATTTCCTGTCCCATAAATTAAGAACTGGTAATTTAACTGTCAACTGCCACATCCCATGGCTTGCTGCTAAATTAGAAGAATGGTTGTCTGTTGGCTTAAAAAAGATATCAAGATCCACTTTATTGATTGCTTAAAGACTATTTATCTTATGATGGAATGAGGATCCTTTTCTTCTTTTTTTTCCATCCGTTAGCCTTTCTGCCCATCCTCCAAGAGATATCTCCCCTCTTGCCTTGCCATGACAAAATGTCAGAGCAAACACTCAGTAAGGGGCTGCTTAGAAGAAACCTGTGTGAGATGTGTGGCTTTGTTTGGGTAAGACACAGTAAAACCAGCTGAGACGCCCATCCAATTATCTCCTTTTGGAGGTGCACTCCCTGTTCTTTCAGAAACATATTAATCATTTTTACGCTGTCCTGGCTCCTAATCACAGGCGTTTCCAGTGTTGTCAAAACAGTGCCTGCTTATATCTGTTTTCTCTGTCTGGCCTGGGTTCCAGGGAGTGCTTGTGAGAGACTGAGAACAAGAGATTGGCAGTCTTGTGTTGACATTTTGTGGCTGTTTGGAAATGAGAACAATTCATGCCTGATGTTGTAATTCCTCCTTTTATAGGCAAAAAGTAATGTCTCAGCATGAATGAGCGTAACTGGACACATTAGGGCACACCCCAGACACAGAGTGTACTCCCAGGACACTCGCTGTGCTTTTTGTTGTTGCGATCGTAGGACAAAAGGCAGAAAGTTTTGTCTGATATCCTAAGTGTCCCACTGCTAATAAATTGAATAAAACATCAACCTTATAGAGAAACTATTCTATAGATTATATACATACATACATACATATATATATATATATAATATTCACCTTTCAAACCATAATCCTAATCACAACTCCTCATATAATGAGTTTTAAAATTATATGAGTAATAGATTCTTAGTGATAAAAAATAAAGTAGCGCAGGTGAAGCAAAACTTTTTGCCTGTTCCCCTAATTAGGTTCCTAACTGAGTATCCTTATTATTCAACTAGGTATCCTTAGTTTTCATCTGCTGTGCATCCTTCCAAATTTTTCCTAAGCATACATGCACATATGCACATGTATGTATTTTTACTTGTAAGAAAGGATGTATTTGTTTGGCAGGAGTTTTCGTTTAATATCTAAATTGTGCCATACTGTACATATTGTAAGTACAACTAGCTTTTCTCATCTAAGAATATATGCTGGACATATTTTTCACATCAGTACTTACTGTTTCTCTCATCTGTTTGTAAGGAAAGCATAGCTTCTGATAGAACGGATATATGCTAATTTATTTAATTATTTCCCCAAAGAAGGAAATATGGATTATTTTCAATTTTTTACTTTTAGAAATATTGCTATGATAACAATCATTGTACGTGTTTTAAAATCTGTAGATTGAAGAGGTTCACTTGCTTTCATAAAAAGCAATAAAAACTATGTAACCGGCTTAGCTTGTGCTATCATACCAATGTACCATAGACAGAGTGGATTAAATAACAGACATTTATTTATTTCTCACAGTTCTGGAGGTCAGGAAGTCCAAGATCAAGGGGCTGATAAGTTCATTCCCGTTAAGGGTTCTCCTTCTGACTTGAAGATGGCCGCTCTGTCCTTTGTCTACACATGGTGGAATGACAGAGCACTTTGGCGTTTCTTCTTCTTCTTACAAAGGCACTAATGTCATCGCTGGCTCTCCACCCTCATGACTTCATCTAAGCTAAATCACACCCCCAAAGACCTCACCTAAAATACCATCACATTGCAGGTTAGGGATTCAACACAGGGAGTTAGGGGAGACAAAAATTTTCAGCTCATAACATTCTACACCCAGCATTTCTTCCCAGGCCATGTCTTTCTCACATGCAAAATACGTTCATACATTTCAATTGCTTCCAAAGTCTTAATTCATGGTACCACTTCCAAAGTGTCATCTAAATATCTGAATCACTTGTGGTTGAGATTCAAGGTATCTATTCTGAAGCAAAATTATTCTCCAGCTATGAGATTATGAAATTAGATAAGTTATGTGTTTGAAAAATAAAATGATGAGGAAGGGGTAAACTAGACACTTCCTGCTTGAAAGGTAGAAGTTAGAAACCCAAAATGTACAATAGATGATATGAAAGGGAAGAAATTGCTCAAAGGAAGGAATAACTGGGATGAGGGAAAGAAGAAAAAGAAAGAAAAAAGAGAAAACATATGAAAACACAAGGATAGCTGGGATAACTATATTGCTGGTGTCTGATGGTTTATTGAAAGGAACAGTTAATGCTTAAATTTTTTTATATTTTGACCAATTTGGCATGCTTATATCAGCTGAGCAGTTGATTTGAAGAAAACAATATGCAATAGAACCGCCATTGGTGAATTCCTACCATCTTGTCTAGTGAAACTCTGTATTGTCTATGATGTTTTATTTAATAATTATTTTTTATTCTCTTTAATGGTTTGAACAATCTTCCATTCTTATATCTCATCTGAGCAGCATAGGTGAAGATAACAATATGTAATATAACAACCACTGTTAATTCCATCATTTTGTTTTGAAGCCCCGTATCATTTTTAATGTTCTTGCTTTGTTTTATTTATGTCTGTGACGTTGGTATGTTGCTATTGTTCTTTTTTTTACCACTCTCTTTAAGATAAAAAGTAAATATGAAAGGGAGAGGTTAGAGAGAAGAAAGAGTGTAATAGTTGCAAGCAAGTTGAAAGAGGAGTGAGGCAAATGCGTTCAACTTTAAGCTTCAAAACTCATCCTCTATAGACTGATGTTTTGCCTGGGGCAGGAGTTCTCTTTAGGGCGGAATTTCCCCCTCCTGCTATTGCAGGTGATACCCTATTCACAAGGCTCTGCGTGGTTGCCTTCTTGTTTATTGAAATCAAGGTGACAACAAGGTGTCCTCTTCTGAAGCTGAGGAGGGTTTGGATCTTATTCTTTCACAAAGAATAATGCTTATCTGCGTTTGAATAGTTTTATGGTCTGATTCTGCTGTGCCTAAGAAGTGTGACAACCTCCCGTCACTGTACCCCATTTCTATCCCCTCCAGTTCTAATTAATAGTGTCTCTGTTGAGGTGGCTGGTTAGGTTGGTAGTTCTGACATAGACTAACCTCTTCAAATGGTTGCTTGACTACACATTTTTATTGTTCCCCTCACAGCAAGTTTTCTCATCCTTTTGTAATACGGATAGACTGAACATTTTCTAAATCTTTAAATTACTTTTACTTTTGTTTAACAATCCCTCTTCAGTTATTTTCTTTCTTCCATTTTTACCTTAAGAAGACGGGAGGAAGAGAGCCTTTCCTTCAATATTTTGTCACAGTTAAATAACAAATTTCTTTGCTCACAAGTGCTCCCTACCACAAAACTCTAGAACAAAGTTCAGCTGAGTTCTTTGCTACTCTCTGTTATGGCCCGTCCTTTTCCCCACTGTCAAATACCATTGATTTCAGTCTGAGTCTTCATTAGTATTCCCTTTAACATTCATAATCCTACCAACATTCTGTTCATGCTTATTTATTTATTGTTTATGGAAAGAAGGAATTTCTGGAGGTCCCTTTTCCTTCTGAATGGTCACTGGAATCGCCTTTAATGCCCACTTTTTAACTTGCACTTTAAAACTCCTCCACTTTTACCCATTACCTGATTCCAAAGCTGCTTCCACAATCTAAGGTATTGTCGCAGCAGCACCCCACTTCTTGCTGCCAAACTCTATCTTAACTAATTTGGGCCACCATACTAACATATCACAGAGTGGAGATTGAAGAACAACAGAAATATATTTCTAGAGACTAGGAAATCTCTAGATGAGTTACTGATGAAGGCCTCCTTCTTGGCTTGGCGTTAGTTGGCTGTTCACTTTGCTGTGGAGAGAAAACGAGAAGAAGAGTTAAGAGAGAGAAAGAGAGAAAATGTGAGTGGGCAGTGGGAGGACAAGGGCACACGTATTCAGTCTATGACCTGTCTGAATAAGCAGTAAAGGCCTATGATAAACAATGTTCAAAGCCAGAAGCAAGTAGAATCATAAATCCAAAAATAAGTACATAGAAAGATGGTAGCTATTTTTCTTTTGGTAGTGGGACCTGAACTTGTGATCTTGTGCTTGCCAGGCAGGCACCGGGCTGCTGAGCTCCAGACGGTAGATTTTAATCCCAATATATACACAATTACATAAATGTAAATAATTTAAGAATATAATTAAGAATATAGACTTCAGATTGGATTAAAAGAAAAGTGTCAACTATACATTACCTATAAGAAACCTACTTTAAATCAGAAGACACAGATTAAAAGGGAAATAAACAGTAATCAACTAATAAAAAGAGAAAACAAGAAGGCTGAAGTGCTTGTTGTAGTATTAGACAAAGTGGACTTGAGAACAAGGAGTTATTACCAAGTACAAATGGATATTATGTTATGATAAAGAGGTTAATTCCTAAGGAGGATACACTAAAAATAAATGTGTATATGTCTAATAAGACAGCTTCAAAATACATAAGACAAAAAGTGATAGAACTTAAAGAAAAAAACAGATAAATCTACAGTTATAGCTGGAATCTTTAGTACTTCTTCCTCAGTAATCCATGAATTGGTAGAAAGAAAATTAGTAAGGGACCGGATGGGAAGATGGCGACCAGGTGAGCAGCAAGGGAGCGATCCTCCTTAATAAACACCACCAGCTCGAGACAGACTTGGCGAGCGTGAATGCCGGGACCTCGGCTGGGAAGTTCAAACTGGGCGTATTTCTCTGAGATGCCGGGGGAGATGTGGTAGGGCGGACCAGGCTGCAGGGGCGAGACGTGGGAAAGCCCCAGACGCTGGGAGCCAGGGACGATCCACGTGGGGAGGAAGCTTGACTCGGTCCAAGCGCCGTGGGAGCGCAGCCGGCTCGGTCCCTCCGGCCTCCCGAGCCGGTGCAGCCCCCCGGCGACTCCCGACAGAGATCGGCTTGTTAGCGGCGGAGACGCCCGGCAATCCCACGTTTCGCGCCTGTCGGGCGGGCGGCGCGGAGGGCCCCAAACGCCGGGAGCGAGGAGGAAGATTTGCTGGGTCCTAACGCCCTGAGAACACGGACAGCTTGGTCCCTCCGGCCTCCCGAGCCGGTGCAGCCCCCCGGCGACTCCCGACAGAGATCGGCTTGCTAGCGGCGGAGACGCCCGGCAATCCCACATTTCTCGCGTGTCGGGCGGGCCGTGCGGAGGGCCCCAAACGCCGGGAGCGAGGAGGAAGATTTGCTGGGTCCTAATGCCCTGAGAACACGGACAGCTTGGTCCCTCCCGCCTCCTGAGCCGGCGCAGCTCTCCGGCGACTCCCGACAGAGATCAGCTCTCTGGCTGCGGCACCGCCCAGCGGTCCCATGTTTCACGCGCATCGGGCGGGCCGCGCAGAAAGCCCCAAAGGATAGACTGGCACCTTGGAACCTTCACGCCTGCAGGGACTCCACAAACTGGTGAGTTATCGGCGCTCGCGACCAGATCACCGAGTGGGGGAGGAGATCCATCGCTATACCTGCAGGGAACCCTGGGAGGGCGGGGGAGCGGTCTTACACACCTCACCCAGGTCACTAGGTAGGGAGTATCTAACCAATATCTGTACAGCCTTATAAGCGGAACTCTCAGCAGAAACCTTAAGGGACATTCTCCCAAAGAGAAGGAATCATTGGAGCAGCCTTTGCAGCTGACCACCACCTGCTGAACTGCCTTTGGAATTTATAGCTCCACATTTTGAATCTGATACCCAAAAATGGGAAAACAGAGGAGCATAACGCAGTCTCAAAACTCAACCCCACCCAGAACAAGTTTTGAAGAGGAAGAAACAAGGGAATCAGGAAACCTCATAACTTCAAGATATGAAACGATTGCATCCGAAATTAAACAACTCCAACAGGCCATGAAAGAGCTTAAAGCAGAAATAACCCACATACCCACAATGATTTCTCAGATAAAAAACGAGATGAAAACA